>MOOZ01001728.1:327518-339072 GCA_002930495.1 Cecropterus lyciades | reverse complement strand
GTCTGGCCGGGGATCGAACCCGGGACCCACTGCGTGTCAGACCGGTATGGTGACCGCTCAGTCACGCGGGTCGTCGAACAAGCAACAACAGGACAACCTTTTGCGCAATAACTTATGATGTCGTTAATTTTTCCAGGTAATATTCGAAAAATACAACTGAGCCATCTTAACAGATGCGTTGGAGTTAAATACGTGTTTAATCATGAAGTTTCGAATTAAAATTTAATTATGAATGCATTAACCACCGTCACATATCATGTTCAACATATCTTAAAATAACGGTATGAACATATAATTTAACTAGTACGTATACACGATAACAGTAACACACGTGAAGTAAGTTTAGAAACAGATAGTCATCGCTTTCGATACAGTTAATGCCTGAAGGAAATTGATGTAGTGCAAACTAATTATTAAGTTACCGTCCATATAAGGAACAAAGCATGTAACGAGGAGTCGTTATGGCCTTATGAGCGTCTGGTACTTTTTGCTAGTCCCGTTTCATTAATAACATCGGTTAAAGTCATTCGCCATTTAGGTAAGTGTATAAATGGCTTATCTAGTTTTTGTTTATTCTACAAACAAAGATCGTTTCAAGCTGCGATGTCTACGAGCAGACGTTTGTTACGAACCTGCAAAAAGGTTGTGCTCCTCCATACGAATATAGTTCTGAACGAACAAAAAACCAAATGATGCATACAAATTGCGTTGTATACAAAGGTTGAAATATACAGATTTCGTGTCATATGTAGTGAGTATTGCAACCTTTTTGCTTCTTTAATCTGCTCGTAATAAGAAGTATTGTTATCTAGATAGGCAACATTTAATTGATCCGGTTTAACGTGCCGTCCGAAACATAATTTGACAACATAAATACCTCTATTTACGTATTCCATAATATGGTGAGAGTTAATTAAACCTTCAAAACGTTGTTTAGGCACTCTGGCCGTTTATAGGATGACACCGACTGTGGTGGGCTAACGACATTTCGCCGGCTCTATTCAGCGCCTGATAGCATTATAGTTGGGTGTACCGTCTGTAACAAGCCCATGCAATGGAAAATCTAATATCTGAACACAAAATCTATTTACCGGAAGCGATATCAGTGCATAATCAAATGCATAAGCTTGTTAAACGTTACTCGATGTACACTTTAAATTACCATTCTATGTCATATTATATTACTTACGTATACATAATGCTAAATTTCGAATTCAATGAACACTAAAATGATCCTGATCAGTCCTACTATGATGTGGTGAATAATACCAGAATTTTCTATGATAATAATGCAGAATATTGCAGGTATAATGATGTTTGTGACCTTTAAAATTTCATGGTTACCATAATATTTATAGTACGTAGATAGTTAAAAATAATATGATTTAGTAAGATAATTTACTTAATAAAACAGGTATATCAAAGAGCTTCGGATCCATTCAGTTTTCTTTATGAAACAATTTTCTTGGTCATCAATCAGTGTAAGATAATCTTAAATAATATTATGTTTAAAATTCATAAAATTATGAACCATGAACCTGAATATAAATACAGGTCCGTAGACACTATAGATTGTTCAAGGTCGCACTTAATATGCGAAAGCTACCCGATGAAGCGTTATCGCTAATTATTCCTATACGGGAGTTGAAGCTGCCGATTGGTACCGGTTGAGTTACAACCGATATGGGATACCAACATTCCCCTCGTTATGGTCACGGAGGTATGAGGTAACAAAAACTGATCCATCGGCTATTCTTAATCCGACACGCCGCCCTTATATTGTCTAGGACATATTAAGATCTGAATATTTGCATGAAAATGTTTATTTTAATTATGTTAACGGAAAAAAGTGTTTTTCGTAGTGTCACCACTACCACCTATAGAAATTAAATGTCTACAACTCCACCATGAATGGATACAAACTTACTTTTTATCGTCGGTGGGGACAATAATGGTCTCATAAAGCACTATACACAATTATCCGCTTTTATACTAACCTATAAGTTCATAGTAATCCTTACAGTAGTGGCCCGTCACACTGCCGATAACGCAGTAATTAAAACATACGTTAATTTATCTTGTAATGCTATCGGTGGAGCTAAGTGAGGCTGCGGGTTGCTACTTATTCCGATAATATAGACGTCGTAGCATATCTGAATCCTGTTTTCCTGGTGAACAAACATTAAACGTTAACCGACCGTCCCAATTAAAATTCTAGGCGAAATACATTCGACACGATAGAGTCCAACGGCATTATCGGGTTTACAAGTCTCCCAGAGCAGCGGATATCAACGCGAGCGGTGGATGAGCTTGATTTATGTTCGCCAACAACATTAAATTACATCTAGATCGAACATCGCTATAAATTACTGGTCGCATTGTAAATCTGCCGCGTGTATCGACGGTCAAATCATGTAGCCAAACTATATCATTCATTGACATCGCTCGCGGCCGGGCGACTCGTGTGCCCTAGGATCGGCTCCGTCGAGAGCGACGCATACATAAATGTTTGTTTGCATTCATTATCAACGTATCGGCTGTGTTAACAGATTGTCGGGGATTACTGAGAAATGCGAATTCGGAACGCTTCGATTTAACGCAACGCAAACGGTTCGCGCTCAATTGTAGCTGTTCAAAGCTGAAGCCGGTAGTGATGTGTAAAATTGGATCGGAACTTGTCGTTTTTGATAAGCGGGTGCAATGATTGCGTGGTATTTTGAAATAGCCTTTTATTTTTTCGTACAATCCCACATCATCCTAGCTTAACACTTAACTAAAACTCAATACTTAATGCTTAGCTAAATAGATCTCACACAAGAATAAAACGACTATAAGTGAAAAAATACCGAAATACGTACTACCTATGTCATTATTTATTTATTAGGTTAGGGATGTTAATATCAACCAATGTTAAAATCACCAATTTATTTTTCCATTTTTTATATTTTTTAAAAAAAGAAAATTTAATTTACTTCCCATAACTATCGATAACTATGCAAATCAGACTCTACATGATCATTATCTAATATGCAATGCGAAAACGCTTGTATCAAACGTGTGGCGGAAACGTAGACTATTACGGCTGGCCGTGCCATTACCTGTCCTTACGATACGGCAATGGCACACAGGTGACATTAAAATGAAATTATATAAACTTAAATTTAATTCAGGTTGTTCATATCAGTATGTTATAAAAGTGGCAAAAGGGAATGCAGTCTAACTGAAGTTAAGAGCCCTCAGGTAATTAATTTAGGTATCTGCTACGAAACTGTAAATGACTTCAACACCTATAGCAATCGGAAAAACATGTGTTTTTTGTTATATTATACATGTTCTCGTACAAGACGTTCTTGTATGAGACATTAAAAAACAATGACACGACTTCGGTCATTTTGATCAAAGTTTCCATTCGCTAATTCTATAACAACGCAATCATAAATTATTATATCATACATAGGTCGACTGCACATACATTTTTTTGCAATGAGTTTTGCGTGTGCCGCGACCCAACGTGTCAACTTGTATTCGCGGAGGTTATGAAAATTGCAGATACATATTAAACGCACGCAAGCGACGCCACAGAGGATAGACGGTTAAGTAGCCTTATTAACTAGCCACGGCCCGGGGCTGATTGCTAGATAATCATTTCAATGTCCGCAGAAACGTAAATAATAAATAATAACCGTCATACCGTTCCAGCTGTGAACCGCTTTAATATTTGCTTCAATATGACGATTCCCGTATATTATGGTCGACATCCTCAGGGCATTATGTTTCGTAAAATTGTAAAATATCCGACTTCACAACTTTGTAACGAGGTATATTCAAATACGCGGCAATAACAGGCCTACACTCAATTAAAAACGGTAATTTTCTTACAATTTACTCACTTTCTATCCAGCTGATCGTATATTATACGTTATTAAATACAATGTCATCTTGTGTAGGCTTGAAAAGCATAGCGAGACGTTGTTAACTAAGCATTAGATTGACCATCAACTTGATTTTTTTTTTGAACCTGTATGGGCAGATAAAACTAGATACTGATAGAAATGGTTTAAAGTGCATTTATTTTTTTCATTTTATTTAACATCAAAATCAGATTCGAAATTATTGACATCCTGTACAACTAAATCCATCCCTTTCTTATTTTTCAATATTTAAAGCGTTTAATCATTGTACTTCATCATTTTATCAACAATGGCAGTTAGTTCTCGCCTAACATCTTACTATTTATTAATAACATTCATAGTTGCAAACTCTAATTCAGATTATCTAAGATATAGTAATATCTTCTTATCATTAGAGGGACTTACAAATATTTCATTCACAAACTTATGAGAGCTAGTCATTAGGTACCGCAGTCAATCAGGATGTTTGTCTTAACAAATGCATAGGGTAATGTATTTGAGCAAAGTGGCTATTAGTGTCAAATGTACGAAACTTATTGCCCTATCATTCGAGACGATGACGACCACGTGGGCGAAATAATAATGCAATGGTTCCTTGTTCAAGTATCGATTAAGTCATATTGCCCGCTAGGGCGGGCTACATAGAGCCATAATGTCTACTAAACGGTGACACAAGTATAACTCAATACTAAACCACTATAGCGAACCTTTTATCTTCCTGTTGCTTAGACTGGCAATGTTAATGTTGTTGTTGCGGTTATGTTACTTGATTATATTTCGCTATTAGAAGTACTCGTTTATATTTTGTGACGGCCTATATAGATAGTTGTCATTGAATCCAATATGTAAAATGTTATTTTTTTTCTAAGCGAAACAAAACTGAAATAAGGTTAGGCGGGCGGAACATTCCAATGTTGTACTAAGTATCTATTTTCAACTGTAAATTATGGTACGATTCTTGTATTTGCACTATCTATCTACTCATATTATTACCAACATTGCATAGGTCTCTTACAAAATTTAGTTATGAATGAATCAACAAATATAAAAAATGCGGCCAAGTGCGAATCGGACTCGCAGACGAAGAGTTCCGTAGCATTATCACTAAATAAAGTTGAATAGTTTTACCAACTACCAATGTAAGTTTGTTTTTCATAGTATTTGAATTACAAAGTTATTATTCGGTTTTTGAAAAAGTGCTATATCTCAAAAACTATAAACCATATCTTGTTCGAACTACTTTTCGTTGAAAGTTTCCCTTGACATCTACAACATATGTTGTGTCAAGATTCACTCTCTTATTTTAAAAGTTAGAGGGGGAGGGGGACACATTTACCGCTTTGAAAGGGCTTATCTCTCGAACAATCGACTAAGAAAAAATGGTTTTCGAAACCTCAACGTCATTTTTGAAGACCTTTCAATAGACACCTCACACGTGCAGGTAAAATGATTTTTTAAGCTCAAAAAACAAACAAAAAAAAAAAATTTTGTACGTAATTCGGAAAGCGGTTTACAGAATACACTTACCTACCAAGTTTCTACTCTGTATTCTTAATAGTTTCCGGATAAAGTGGCTGTGACATGCGGACAGACAGACAGACATGACGAAACTATAAGGGTTACGATTTTTGCCATTTGGCTACGGAAACCTAAAATAAAGTTAAGCAAAGTGTATAATTCAAGTACATGTATGTACTTGAATTATACACTTTTTATTTACACTAGGGATTATGCAGTTGCAGTATAGAAGCTAAAACAATAATATGATGACAAACGCTCAGCCATTCATATAATGACCTCGTTGATCCCGTTCTATTAATTAACACAAGCGTCAATCGTTCGCCCAACGGATTCCTTTGGGAGTGTTGTAATGATATTGTTATTTAAGAGCAGAACAGAATTTAGGTCAATGGTTGTTTAGCAACAACATAATTTTGAAAAAAAGCTGAAAATAAAATTCTGTTCTACTGGTGGTGTGAGCTACTTATATTCACTGTGAGCTAGTTATATCGCACGTATGATATATGATGTGAGGATGTATGTATGTTTGTTAGCTGTTCACGCAAAAACTACTGGTTTGATATTTCTGAAAGGCACAGATATAGTTCATGACTAAGATTAACACACAGGATACTATTCACCGTCGTAAACGTGACTGAAGCAGACGGAGCCGCGGGAAAACAATAGTAAAATATGCGAATAACGTATGAAATAAATAAGCAAACAAGCCGAAGTAATGCTTATGTAGACTGCACCAGAGACACTTACTAATTACAACGAAATAGCGAAGGATTTCTGACGTAACTATATACATATTAATTACCTTTTTTACATATATTTATACTTTAGTGGTACATAACATTTTTTAGTTTCCGAAGTTCATACCCTTTTTTTAAGTAAAATTTCTTTAAAATCTATAACGATTTTAAAGAAATCTGAAACTCGATTAAAACGAAAGCAGTTTTTGGCGCTAGAAGTACATGGAGCTGTACACCTTTCTAAAACACGCCAAATATAAACAAAGTAAATGAGTTTGTCATATGCGAAATAATAATTATTAAGTATCACTCCTGCTGCGTTTATGTTTTTTGTTTTCTGTTGTTGCAGAAAGGAAGTCATAACGGTGCTGTGATGTCGGATAATTAATTATAATAATATTTCATGCTTGGTTTTACTTTATAAGATTATTTCCTTCAAAAGTATTTTTTGTTTCGGCCAATGGAGGCACTTACGAATTGTCAGTTACGATATTTTCTTACCTCACCACTGGATCGAAACAATACGCTTATTTCTATTTCAAATTTATTCTCAGAAGCCAATTTCAAAACATGTTATAACAACAAACAATATTTTTCTATCTATTCCAAAGTAGAACAAACATCGAAAACACCAATAAAAGTTAACCGCAAAATCTCTCATCTAATTCGGTAATAACGAGGCACCGCCTTGAGAGATCCAACGTAACGTAGACATAGCATAATATAGTGAGGCAACAAATCGGTGACCGTTAAAAATAAATTATAAATAACGAGCGGGCAATAAACGAGCTGTTCGCAGGTTGGAGATGCGCGCAGATAAATCACGACCGAGCGGCCGGTGCACGGTGTTATACCGTGAGTCGACAATGAGAAATCTGATGACCAATCTGGAACATTTCTTTTTGTATTTAAAAATGTACATATGTGAATATGCGAGATATTCGGAATAACCATTTTAGAAAGTATTACAAGTAGGCAACTGGAGTTTTCCCGTAACAACGATCAGTATGGCCTCTATCCTTCTTTTACCCAGAACAGCATTGTAAAAAAAAAGATATTTTTCTTAAACTTTTTTAAATGCGTTCAATAATTTATTGTCTTTAATATTTACCATACTTATATTTACTTGTACTTACATTAACAGGACAGAATATTAACAGAAAATAACAGTGTACGCGCCTTAGGCGAGGCACTATTGTGTATGTATATAGATGCAAGATAATGTCCATGTCGGTTTGTATGTTTTACTCAGCATTTATACGTTTTTCATAAATGGTCAACAGTAATTTAAATGTAGAAAAAAATAAATTTGACGTTATTTTATACACTTACTATTTAATAACCAATAGGTACTGCTAACCATTAAGATCATCTGTTCTTACTGAGATAACTCAAAGTCAAAATATCTATAGATAGATTGATTTTATTTTCGGCAAGCTTATTTAACGAAGGACAAAAAAGTAATCGTGGAAGGCGTTAAAAACTTTACCATTTGAGAACACAGAGGTGATTACGATATTTTCTTCTATTTTTGTCGAAAAACAAAGATCTGTCGAACAGCTGTCTTACTAAAATACACTTCATTCGTGTTAGTTCGTCAACTGGCGATGTTATTGCAAACAAAATAAACGAATCACGAGGACGTGGAAATCTCCCAATCTTCAACCTTCTCGCTCTGCTGATAAAAATCACATGACGGGCCTTCGTGAAATTACATCACAAACTGGATAAGTGGTTCGAGAGAAGTCGTGGTTTAATCAATTTTTACTCTTATCATCTCAGTCATAAAGATTTATCGGGTTTGTTGGGTGAAACAAAACAACTGTAACAGGATAAGCGAATCACGGGTAAACAACGAGTGCGAGGTGCTAACTATGGCGCTGAGTCGTTTTCGACACGTACCAATTATCGCCAGACCGATATCTACATTTACTCCTCAAACGAATAAACGGTAACTTCCGATCGAAAGTTATAATTAACTGCGATATAAGATTACAAGGTAAGGCGGTCGTCGTAACGCACACTATGAAGTTTATAGATATTGTTTGTTGAATAAAAATATCACTTATCTTATCACAACGTGAATTCTGACATACGTCATTTACCAAACATGCTTCTCGGAGATTAACTCACACTGAGCAAAATTCTAAATGTTACTAGTATATAAATTAACGTCTGTAATGCATTAAGCAAAATAATAAAAAATCTGAATTTTCAGAATCAACATTGCTACAAAATACTTTAACGGTCATCTGATACTTAATACTTAGTTTAGAAGCTAATATACAAACCTCAAATAGTTTTAACGGAAAGCTATACAAACTATGCTATACTTAGACGAATCTCGTGTTAAAAGTATAACCTTAGAAAAGGGTCTGAAATTAGAATACGATCGTTGTGTATATTATTATTTTATTTATTCAAAAAATATTATATATTTTTCCTATAACTATCATACCACAACCTTGTCACTAACTGTTTCATATCATAATGTTCACACTTATATCTGACGATAATGCTTGTCGAAACGTCAATGTTGGTCTATATTTCTTTGGTATTTTACCCTGAGGGACAGAACTTATGTATATAATATGTTCGTAACGGCGATTATGAAGATAAATTGGCCGTTGTTTGAACTTACTATGACGTTTTAAGTTTGCGGCGGAATAGTAATATTGTTTGGAAATACATTGTTTAAATGTCTCATGTTTTAAGACAAGAATAACAATTAAGTGTAAGCTGCTACGAAGCTGAATCAATATACCTATACCATATCATTACGATAAGAAAACGAAATTAAGACCCAACTCAAACAACAGTTATTTTTTGCAGATACACAACTTGATCAGTTAAAGAAAGGTGTCGAAAGTAGGGGTTGAAAGGCTGTCAAATATACGTGTATTTTTATAACTGATAGTGTCCGACCGAAGCTTCGGCTTTGGCTTCGGCCACCTTCGGCTTCGGCCAAAATGGGCCGCGCCTAAATTGACCGAACTATAACAAATAAACGATCCCGCGATGGAGATGGTAAAGCGCAAGTTGCGTTTGAAATTTACATTGTTCGAACTGTTATCGTTTTAGAAAAGTATCAAAGTCAGTAATCAGCTCCAGAAGTTTCAATTTCAATATTTATCTATAAAAGTTAAAATAAAAATCGTTTAAAAAAATATTTTAGTCAGTTTCCAACTGAATTTCTTATGGATTTTGAACCTTCGGCTTCGGCCGAAGGTTGTGGCCATAGCCGAATAATAGGCTTCGGCTTCGGCCAAAAATCGACCTTCGGTCGGACACTAATGATTGATTGCCATTTGTTTGTCTTTTTACACAATAGTTTATAAGCTTCACTTTAACTTTAAGGTAACATACATGTTGTATCGATATAAAATTTTGTATGAATATGTAGCTGATCTGATGGTTAAGCCAGAAGTTGATGGTGGAACTTTTCCTCAGCTACTGGTCTTAATTATTATTAGCGGTAAGTTACACATTAACATCTAAAGTTAAGGTGACATACATGTTGTATCGAAATAAAATTTTGTATGAATATGCAGCTGATCTGATGGTTAAGCCAGAACTTGATGGTGAAACTCTTCAATAGCTACTGCTCTTAATAATTATCAGCGATAAGTCACACATTAACATCTAAAGTCCATTAGGTGTGGCTATAGAACATAGTGCCCGACCGAAACCATTTTTTACGAGCTTTCCTCAAATGGGAGGCGGGGCCAGTATAACGGCACGCAGAAATTATGCCGTGGATTTCTTAGTTCAATGTTCATTTCAATTAATTACTTACAATTATGTAGTTACTATAGTTCGTGGAATTAACACGTAAGACAAAAATACTCGTAAATATTTTTTTTTATCCGATATTATGCTTTTGTTTGCGATACTTACCTAGGTTTTTTATATAATAAATATCAACCCATATTTAAAAAAATATTATATATTTAAGCGATTAATATTCATATTTTTTATAAAAAAACTAGTAGCCAACCAACTTGCGTAATCGTCTTATGATGTGGTAAGGGAGATAGATATATGGTATTAGAATAGTCTTCAGAGGTAGCGACACTTTTGTGAATGAACTTAAGTTGGATTACATTTTCCTATGTATGGTTAATTACAGATTTCCTAGGACTTATCAGTTAAACTGTTTACTCATTTTTTTTTCATATAAAATGTACTTCCATTTTGCCAACGTCATGTGAAAGTGTGCCGACCCAAACCCTTCAACCGTAACGCAGAAACTGTTTCACGTTAAAAATAATTCTACCGCCTTGAAAACTTTTGTGACTTTAGATATTTTTAACATGGTTATTTCTTACAATAATGACACGATACAAAGCATAGCAAATTACATCAAGTAAATGATCAGAACAGAAAATGAAAAAAACACTAACATAATTAAATCCCTCTCGAACAGTAGACGAAACGCCCAAAGGCTGAATGGTTTTAAAGTTTTCCGCGAAAACTGCTCTACATTCTAAGTTAGCGAACTTTTGAATAGGCATTCGGGAGTGCCTATTCAACGAAGCTTTGAAAATACTTTCTCACTCTAACTAGTTTTCTCTCTTTTAAAGCGTCAATAATTTTATAAAAGAAGTAATAAATGTACTATGGGCAATATTCAAGTCCTCGTCCTGCACGAATCTGAATAAGGATCATAAAGGAATAAGAATCAAAAAATACTCGACAATATAGTATATTTCGACACTAGGTAAATATATTTCATTTATATAATTGAAGTAGCAAAATAAATGAGCATGCAGTCAACGTGATGGTACACAAACGGTTACTGCCACACACTAACTGTAAGCAAGTTCATAAGATTTACAGTAGAACAGAAGATGGTAGAAATATATGTGGTTCGACTCCGGAAGCACCACCGCCTATTTCTGCCTAATAACAGCAGTGTTACGTGCTGTTGTGTTCTGGTCTGAAAGGTGTGGTAAAGGAGACATACTGTTTCGAGGCATTCCATCTTAGTCCTCAGTAATAGCAACACATCTGTGGCTAACTTGAGACTTTGATCTAACCTAGAGTTGATTACAGATGTTAATGGGCCCAGTAGCTACTTACCATTAGATGGGTTGCATACTCGTTTGCTACTTCCATACTATACAAAAAAAAAAACAAAAACAGGATTCTGTCTCAAGTCAATCACAGATGTGATGATACTCCTGAGGACTAAGATGGCCGCCTCATATAAACGTTAGCCAGCAACCACACCCTTCCACCGAAACGCAAGAACTGCTTCACAATAGAAATAGATGTGGCGGTGGCGGTACCTCCCCGGCCGAACCATACTCGTTCTACCACCAATGTAGTATACATAACAATAATACGTGGATCGAATCACTAAGAGTATAAAAGTAAAACTTA
>MOOZ01001728.1:275185-306649 GCA_002930495.1 Cecropterus lyciades | reverse complement strand
ATAATTTATATTGTTATAAAAACAAAATATCTGACTCCAAATTTCAGTTTTAACAGCCGGGTTTTTGGTATAATAATAATAACCTATTTATCTATGTGCTGTACATTAAACACTGAGAAAGTTTCATTGGATTTCAGAGATTATACAAGTTGTTCGCCGGCGTAGCAAAAACGCCACAGAAATAAATCGAGTTGTGAAAAAGGCACCTGTCATTCACGTGCATTTTCATGTTTCTACTATATATTATATGTCTTTACTCGTTCATATCGGATGTAATCATTAACTCTTACACTCATTTAACTATACTGTATAATAATCATGATAAATAACGTTTCTTGCACTCATAGCCTCTCACTATGATTTGCTGTGACTTATGACGACCCGCGTGGCGGAGCGGTCATCATGCCGGTCTGACACGCACTGGGTCCCGGGTTCGATCCCCGGCCAGACAGAAATCAGAATGATGAGTTTATGTTTCTGTTCTGGGTCTGGCTGTTTGTGTATTTGTCTTTGTGTGTCCATGGCACCCACGACACAGGAGAAAATCGTACTGTGGGGCTATGAATGTAGAAAGCGTGTGCTGTGTCAGATAGTAAAAAACGTATAGCTTAATGGACAAACGACTTGCCGCAGAACGAAAATTCGCATTCATTAGTTCTGTATTGGTCTCGCCGTGAAGTGAACTCGGAACCTAAGGACAACATGACAAGAATAGCTTTATACTAAATATTACCTTATAAGCTATGCCATGTAATTCGCGACATTCCCCAGCCGTCTACTGGCGCAAAATTCTCACAACTATATAACTGCTAGATCTGGGAAACTGTCACTCAGTCACTTAGTAATTTTATTATTCTGTGAACACAAGCGTGCAAATTGTTTTGAAGACGTGAGTGCATTAGATTTTAATTCTGTTAGGTGAATTCAGTTCATATTAAGCAACATATTTATGGACTGCAACGGCCGCATCGTTATTCCAGTAATAATAAAGAAAAATCTTTATGGTATGTGAGTTCACGTTAATTTTTATATTATATATATTTACATATTTTTATAACGTAAGAAAAATTACATTGCGATAGCGAACTTTTATACAGAGATCGTCAAAATATCGACAAAATAAAAGTCGTGTAGCACAAACTTGAGCAAAACCGCAAGAATAAACACTTTAAAATGCATCTCATTATTTAAAGGCTTTATCTAAGTCACAGATAAATGTTATGAAAATCGTAGTGACAGAAAGAATTTAAAAAAATTCGTTGAGGCAAGTAATTGAATCGAGGAAATAAGCTCGATCGCCGAAATCTAGATACTGGGTTGGAATATTTAAAAATTTTGTATCCCATCTATCCATCAATTAACCTTTTGAGGTTTACTGTTGGATAGGCCTTCCCTAATGGGTGTTTTTGCCAATAGTCACCATGCCTGGCAAGCGTGTTGGACACACAGGAAGATGCCGTTTATCTCCTGGATTTTGTATTTATATTTTTTTAACATATTGTATATGAATGTGTTTTTTTTGTTCTCGAGAGGGAAACCTTCAAAAGGTACCCGACGCCCTGGGAGCGACGCCAGGTTCTGTGGGATTTTTACCGCACTTGAGACGTACAGCTGCCTTAGATATAAACATTACAGTATAAAACTACAAAGTAGAATAAGTAACGACATTAACATCTTACATAAAAACAAAACTTCTTTCAGTAGCTGCCAAGCAACCGTACAACAAAAATAACGGCCAGTTTATAAACATAAAGCGAGTAGAAATGCTTTTAAACTCTCCATACAAGTGAGTTGTACTGCTAGGATGAAATTTAAAAACAATATTAACCCAGTGGAGTATTCAAAACGCATTTAGCGTTATGGCAACGCATAGAAATGGGTGATCATCGCTGAGAACAGCTACCGTGCGGCGAGGCGCTTACGTAAAAACATCACGAATGACATTCTGGGAGGTAACAAGTATGTTTGCATAAGTAGATACTAGGAATTGCTACGGTATTGATATGTGAGACACATCCAATTTAAATTTATTGAATAATAGATACATAGATTTAACCAGGGGATCCGTTTGTGGGGCTATTTACATTTTATTGCCCGATATCGTAAACATGCAAATTCGGAGTATTATTTTAGATTCAATCGCGATGTTTCTATTTGTAAACGAACATCTATATATCTTTTAATAAACAATTCTGACCAGAAATAGTAATATTATTTTAGATTTTTTAGATTCATGAATAAAACGTAACCTAACTTATTTTACTGATATACACAAACATGAACAAAACATATTTTATTCAATACATCACAGTCACGTAGTATAATAAAATATTTATCCCCACTTTTGCGCGTATAATTTTAAATATAAAGTTATCCACAGTTGGTCCTCATTGAATAAAAGGGACATCTCTATAAGGTGAAATTTATTATTCCTTTTCACGAAACACGATAAAATTGTTAAAAAGTAGCGGGGACAGGAAACGTCCTACAAAAAACTACTAATACATCCGCCTGTAGTGAAGACGTAACAGCTATCTTCCATAATCGTTAAAAAATATATCACATTCCGTGTATAACAAAAAGTGGGTGGACAAAGGCGACAAATATTTTACTCTGACTTTTATATTAGCGACGAAATGTTATTAAACAAACAATTCGCCCATTCGACGCTTCCCCGGACAGAAGCCCGTATAATTGATTCTTTCCGGGGGCGTGGTGGCCCGGCAAAGGCTATTGTGGACACGCTGAGGACCTCCGTTGACAAATAATATTCCGTAATCCAAAAGAAGACGCTTTGGGAAATCTCTTCTCATTTCCGCCAGTGAAAGAACTCGCACGCTGACAATGTTCGGACCTTCAAAGAAATTGGAAGTTGTGAAGATATGACAGTATGTCACGGCCGCGCTTTTAACTGCCTATTCATGTGTTTGCCCAAGTATATTACAATAAATATTAAATTCTCACCATTGTCAATAGTCGATTTTTTTTTATAATATCAAGCTTTTATTAGTTTCACTCGTATCTGCCTAACCTGCTTCTAACTGTCGCATCGAAATGTAAGTTGTTTATTTATATAGAATACAATAAATATAAATTGTAATTAATTGATTTAAAAAACATGTACAAAACACCTTTTTTTATTAATTTATGCAAGCAGGGTTTATCTTAAGAATAATGAACTTTTAAGAATAATGTATACATAATACTCTTATATCCTTTAAATTACCATGTTCATTAATTTGTTATTGCTATTTTTATCTTCGTCTGTAATCTCAATACATAAGACGTATGAGTACCTGCCTACTATAAAGTATGTATGATATATTACGTTCCATAATATACTTGCTAGGAAAAATAATCACAAAAATTTAATTAAATCTCGTGATGGTCGGCTAACTTGATAATAGCCGGGTTTGACATTTTGAGAACACTGGCTGACAAGGGAAACAAAACAGATCCCAATATAATTACCAACGGGAACCGTTTTGTGGAGTATCATTACGACGTTGCACGCGGCTGGCTGGACTAACATCTACCTCGATTCTTACTTCTCAACCCAATTTATTCCGGCTCCGTCATTAAAAAATATTTAGCGATATATCTAATTTTGTAAATAACACAGGATCATTCTAATAGAATGCCCGTAATAACTAGGCACCCGGTCGCAATACGCCCCTAAGTTTTGGGTAATGACCGGTTCCGACAGACCCACGCGAGATTAATACATCCGAGGGTTTCGAATAATAACAAAAGCGACGACAAAAACTAAACGACTGATAAATGTTCGGCTCTACCTGGTCCGGTACTCCGATACTCCCCGGATTGGTCCGGTGTACGGCAATCGAACTAGCGATAACATCCCTTCTCAAATATAATAAATCTAAGCGATAAAATTCTCCACTTTTTCAAAGCGACCCGACTAATTGTTTCTCAAACCTGTCATTAGGGATAACTAGCCCGAAGGCTCTAATTTATTTCTTAAACAAACTTGATCGCTCTCATAACTAATTTACTATGAAAGTCTTATAGTTCGCAACTAATCTAGTTCGCTCGTTACTACATAGGCTGGGTAAATCAATTACGTCAGAACAACTACAAACATTATAGATGGGTTGGTATCTGCTAACTGGGGTAATTGCGCCACCAGATGCCTTGAAATGTTGTATTTATAATGTCCGTGGAATTGTACGCAATGTTTTAAGCTCATTGTTGTCGGAAGAAATAGAGAAAGAATAATTAAGTGAACACCCAAGAATACGAAAAGGGTTTGTGGTCCTGAAAAAAATATTTGAAAGCAGCGAGACAATAGACGATTAGGTAGCTCTATAAAACGAACAAAAACGCCGAAACAACATCAACAATGAATATTTTCTAGTAAATAGCTGCATGAATGAGTAAATAATTTTGGTAACACTTTCCATTTTATCATAAAAAACAAACTGTAGGCAAAGGAAGACTACCACAAAAGGAATATAAAATTTACCGCATCTTTATAGAAAATACGGCGATAATTTGAATTTCATATTATTTAAAATATAAGTTGCTTTGATAATATCTTAATAATATTAAGCAAATGTTTTCTCTGACAAAAATAACATAATAATATTTCATAATATCAACTGGTTTAACGACGAAGAAAAACATGGCAAATAAACATCATAAATAGATTTTCTAAAAAGTTTTCTTTAGAATCTATTTCTTAGCAGCTTAGATTTCTTTAACAATCCCATTTATAACGATCTGAATGACGTTTGAGATAGTTCTCAGTAGCGACTAGCTAGTGCTAGTAGTAGTAGACAACATACTCAATTGATATAATTGAGTATGTTGTCTGCCTATTATTGCCGACGAGTTATAATGCAAGATTATACAATACAATGCTAATACAATCCGGAGCACAAAGGGCCTTTGTAAATTACCGAATGTTAGCTGAACATGACACAAGAGACAATTGCACGTGCAAGTCAGCAATTTACGACTGTTAGTCACACCAACTAATCAATGGCGATTTTTAGCAATTTTTCATGAAACCATACATTTTTGTGGCAAAAAGTCGGTCATTATAAGAAAGCTGTTAAACAATAAAGACAGATGACGCGGTCGGTCCCATTTGCGACAAAAAATGCCACACGTGACAATGGGAATATGACACTAATGTCTGGACAGTTTTTGGGGATAACTGTGTTAAGTAATAGCTCTATGAAAGAATATACTGGATACGTCAATTTTTTCATTTAACAAAAATGATGATAACAGTGCATAAAAAATATAGAGAAACTTTATTTATACGTACGTTTCTTAACTTTAATTTTAAATTATTTTAGTTATATGCCAACAACAGCTATAATAAATAGTAATTATGTAGTCAGACAGCTAAGATTAATTTGAGAATAATAAATACCAGCTGCGACTCTACATAAATTAGACTTAAATTTCTTTGTCAACTCCATATAATTCTTACGTAACATCGGGTCAAAGTCAAATGAAACAAACAAAAGCCGACAGAGAATGAAAGTACAGGTAATAAAGACAATAGAAAAACGATACTTTTCTGTTAAACAAATTCTCGATGTCGACTTTATCCTAGTTAAATAGACTTATTGGAAAGTATGCGACAATTTGCTTTTGAAATGTTCGTTTATTCATACCTTTATGATGAGTTCTATAGGTAAGTTGACTTTTTTGCTATTTTCTTATGAAAATAAACAATATTATATTTACGTTATGTTACCAGTGTAATTGTTTACCGTTACCATTATTAGACTAATTGTTTACTTATTTATGTGTCTGTCGAATTATGAAATCATGTGCATATATCACAAAATAATGTTTTCCCTTTGAAACAACGTTCATAAGTCATAGTGATCACTTTCAAGATGGCGACTGCGTGACAGTTTGCTACCAGTGAATCACTTTGAAGGAATCCGACTTCATAGTTCTACAAACACAATGACTTATAGGCAATAATGCAATACGATTTCTCTAGCTCATGTTTAAACCTATCGAACCTATCGACCGCAAGACATTTGTTACCTATAAAACGTTGAAACAGCCGCTAAAATATTACGATTGGGTCCCAACCGCAAAACAATTTTAATGGCTCCATTATAAAGTGATAGTTACAAATTGTTGTAGACATGTATGTATACTAGTCACTTATTTCTCGTAACTGCGCATTTTTTTAGTTTTAGGTTCCGAAAGAGTTTTAAATACTACTTTGAGAATTTTATGGTGGTTTAACCCTTTATGGTTTGATTACGGAGACGCAGCCGCCACACCAATTTCTGTCTAATAACAGCAGTGTTAAGTGTTGCTGTATTTTAGTTTGAAGGGTGCGGTACGGAAGACATACTTATCTGAAGCGTTTCAACTTAGTCTTCAGGAGTAGCAACGCATTTGTGGCCAACCTGAAGTTTTGGTACTCTGATCTTATCTGGAGTTGATTACAGATGTATATTGGCGGCAGTGGCCATTTATCATCAAATGCAACTGCATGCTCGTTTGCTACTTCAATAGTCGACGACAGGGTACATGAACAGACACTGGTTTGCTTCTTGGTTTCCACCTTTGAGTGTCAACAACAAGCATAATTTTGAATTGACTAATTAAAGTTTCAACAATCATGAGACATACGCAGTTTGTAACGTGTTGATTTCACGCTTGTCCTTAAAATTTGGAGTGGGTATTGATTGCACGGTACTATCTCGATAAGTAAGGTTTTCGTTAGTTCCTCTTTTAAAGAAAAACCATTCCGATTACGAAATAGTTTAGAAATACCAAAGATTCTACATCTATCATTGCACTAAAATCAATGAACTTTCAGTCAATTGATATACGTCTACTCGGTACGATGTAAATTAAATAGTAACCGACACTATCATAATTTTATATACAATGCAAGCTCTACTTGTTTTTAAAAACTATGATATTTATGTTCTCAAATACTGTTTTAGGTTGCAAATATATTCCAAATGTTAGAGCAACATAAAGTGAAAACGAAATACAAAACTATTTCGTCTGTGATGTATCTCGTCAAACCCACAGATATTAATGACATTTAAATTATTTTCATCAAAAAATTTGTCAGCAAAACCATTTTTAATCTAAATACGTTTTTAAAGGAAAAATATAACGCAATAAAAGTTGCGATGATGACGTAATTCTCATGAGATTCAAGGTGTGAGGTCCAGTAGGGCGATTCATTACAATTTGTTACCAAAACAGTGTGACGTTGAACAACCGCCCGCGTCAATCTGTCATTAGTTTATGAGACAAAGTGCCACTTCAGAGCGCCCCCCACGTATAGGGAGAAAAAAAACGGGCGCCCAGCGACCGACCCACGCGATAGTTGACGCAAATTTTGAACCACTCCACTAGGGCGCCAGGTTGGAACTGATAAATATGTATTTGTATAAACAAAGCCAATGTTGCCTTCGCCTCTTATTTTCTGTCATCCTAATAAAGTCTAATTATTGAAATATTTTGACAACAATAATTAATTGTAATTTATTATTCTCAATAATACATATAAGATATCAATAAATAATCAATAGCATAATTGTAAAGCAAACTGCAAAATCAGAGAAAAAAAAATGGCATTATTATTACTTTTTGCCTTAGAACAATCAACTGTAATTTTATAAGATTCGTAACTAGGTTTTAACAAACAAAAAATCTTCTATACCTATAGATTTCAGTAAAACTTTAACCCGTAGCAACTCTACAATTTTCAACACAAAATTCATAGTTCCCACACAAACTACATCTATTAAAATCGAAGTGGAACAAACAGGAGGTTTTGCATTGGCCAGCGTCCCGTCCTAACAAAACAATGTCGTATGTGAAACGGCGTTGTCGGCCGCGACTATTAGAACGAATTGGTGTACGTGCCCTGGGATGATTCTGTTCCGCTATTCTTTATTGCCTTTTCGAAATGTCTCCATGGACAAACTGGCGATGAATCCGTCGATCATACACGATAGACAAAAGGAAAAATTGTTTGGGTTTCGTTTCAAAACACTATCAATCATACCTTTCATACCTAAACTAATTTGTTAATTTGTCGTTGTAATCAATAAACATAACATAAAAAGCATTAGACACCCCAACATATTTACTCCTACATAGAATTGGTTTGAAAAGATATGCCCTTGTTATTTTTACGTTGTATGTTTCCATATAAATCAAAAATACAGAATACGCGTTTTTGGAAGGACTCCGTATCGATTCTCGCTTAAAATCAAGATAGATGTACTCGTAAGAGGTAAATTTTATTTCTTACAATAGTTTAAGGTGGTAGAGTTCTTTGTAGTTTGACTGCATGCACCACCGCCACACCTATTTTTGCCTCATAATAGCAGTTATACACTGCAGTCTTATCCGAGGAGTTCCTACCTGGAACTTAGTAGTACCACAGGGATAGCAATGCATCTATAGCTAACCTCAGATAAGACTGATGTCTATGAGCGACAGTGGCTACTTACCATCAGGAGGACTTCATGCCCGTTTGCTACTTTCATGTTATGAAAAAAAGCTTGTAAAAAAGAAAAAAAAACTGAACTGATTTGTCTGATTACAGCTGTATCTTCAATAAAAGTAATAGTACAAACCGGTCATATGTAAGAACCCTTATTGACTTTTCATCGCAGTGAATTATTCACCACTATTTCAAGCATCAATTCAACTTTTGTAGAAAAATGGACGACAAGGCAATAAATAACGCGAGACACTCGCCCATGGAAATAATCCCATAGTTTCGCACAACTTTTGTTTGCTTTACACGTCGCACCCACAGTGGCTCGGAATGCTAAACTGTCGCTAAACGGTACGAACAATGCGAACAAGAAACATACAATCCTTTTAATAAACACTTAACCGCTCTCATTACCGATCGGTCAATTATGAAATAATGATAAATTGGACTCCTGTAATAATACTGCAATTACATTATTAAGCTTTTTGTATCATAACAAATACTACTTATGCTTTATAGAATGAAATATAAGGAGTATTTATATATACTTCTGATGACCCAAGTGGCGGAGCGGTCATCATACTGATCTGATACACAGTGGATTCTGAGCTCGATTGCCGGCTAGGCAGGTATCTAAACGATGAATTTTAATTTCTGTTCTGGGTCTGGGTGTTTGTGTATTCGTCCTTATGAGTGGGGGCTATGAGTATAGTAATGGCGTTATAGAATAGAAAATACAACTTAAACATTTGTCTCCTTAAATTAGGCCTTAGTTGTAAACCATAGAAGGATTTATCGGCCTTATGGGACTTCTTAGAACTCATAAAGAGTACAAAGCTAGTTGTTTTAGTTTCAGAGCAGCTATACTGGTACTGAAGCTACAGCTAGATATTCAAAGAATGTCGTGATTTATTTGATATGACCGTACTAAAGCTAAACCTTAACAATAAAGTTCTTATTGCTAAGGCTCTAAACGCTAAAATTCATTAATAATATTAAATGGATGATAAAAATTAGGCTAGCTAGATAGCATTCGACTCAATTACGCTTGGCTAACTTAAAATTGGTACGCCAAGCAGCAATGCTCATATATGTATCTATATATAAGCATATATGCGAATTCAATTAAATTTTAAATACTGATGACAACATCATGGTTTTTTTTTTTTGTTGAAATCATACTGACGCCTTTTTAAAGTAACTAAGGATGAATATGATGATAAAATGAAGACGAGAATAGAATTAATTTGAAATTATATAATAACTTGCCCAATTTTGATCGGTTAATTATAATTTTAATAGAAAATATACAGGTATTTTTAAAAAAAATATTGCATTTTATGACCATTAATACGTTAAACATTCTCCAACAATCTAAACAGCCACTCCAGAGCAGTTTATTCGACATTTTATTGGTACAAACAACCCGACAATTCCTTACGAAACAATTGAACGAGCTATCTTATTAACATAGAACATGACTCATCAAAGAAACATTCATAAATCATTGAGATAATGCGATGCATGTAATGTCCGAAGAAATTTTAAAATCACAAACAAGTTTATCTCTGACTTTTAAAAATGTATCTGTCGTCTTCGCTATCTTTTACGTAAACTTGACGTAGATAGTGACGATAACGTTATCTTCACGTAATTTATAACAATGAGCGTAAAACAATGAAAACAATTTGTCATTACCGCTTTTGTGTGGTAGAGTCTACCATTAGTCAGAAGATTGGCATCCGAGTGATTTCAAGGACTCTATTACGAGCTTCCAAAGCTACTGATCGAAGCGAGCTTTCACTTACATTCTAACGGGGTTAATTTTTCATATTAGTTAATCTATCTAAAGCATTAACGGTTAGTAACTCGGACCGTAGAAGTTATTTAGTAACATCATTATAGCAACTCAACAAAGAGTAACATTATATACTTAGGTAACTACACACATTTTTTTTGGTCCAGAAAGTGCAGCATAAAATAGAAACATTGATTAGTAAGAAGACCCTACTGCAAGATTAGGTTATACCTACCCTTGTAGCAGGTAGCAGTTTTCAGCACTAATTGTGCTCTCCTTTGATTAGTGTGATAAGGCAGAGACACTCGTGAGGCGTACCAAATTAGTCTGCAGGGGTAAAAACACACTTGCTATCGAAATCAGATACGACTCCATTCCCATTATTTTTATATGAATCCTTTTGCAAGTTTTTTTTTTATTTTACTTTGTTTTTGGTTTATCTACGGAGACAGGTATTTTCTACATGGAGTAATATTAGATTATAGGAACCCGATTTCATACGGTACTATGATTCAAATCTTGCCAAATATAAAATGTATGTTGCGATTGCGAATTTAATTTCGGTTGCGATCCTACATGTAACAACATATACAAGAATAATAGTATCTGATGTTCCTGCTAACCCACGTATGAAAAAAAAATACAAGCGTATAAAACGCCGCACAGGGACGACTTCCATCTTATTTGGATTGATTACAAATATTTGTCCATTACAGTGCCATTTATAATGAAAAAAGGCTTGGTTATATTAAGAGTATTATAAACACCTTACTTTAGAGCTGGTGCTGTAAGAATAAACTTCTAACATGGTAGAGCTGTATTTACAAGTATTCCTTTTCAGTTTATTCTAACGAGAATTTTCTCGTTATCTTACGCGATAAAAGATAAACTGAATGTAAGGATAGATAAACTAAGATCAAGAGCGAACACTACGAATAATAAAATATGTAGGAGCAAACTAGAGGCATACACCCAATTAGGACGAGTTCCACAGTTTCGCGATTAACTTGCAAATGAGTATTTACGTGATAAAGGAGCTGTCGGATAAATTTCACGAGGCTGCCCGTCGCTTGTTAAACCACTTATTTAGCAGTATCCGCACGATAATTTCTCTATGGGCTGGATAGATACCCCAAGCAGAAGTTGCGAAACGGCTACTAAATATAACCAATATATGATAATCAACCACACTTTTAATTCCACTTAGGTATGCGTGATCACTTAGTATCTACCTGATTAAACGTTTATATCTATACTTGAGTACTAAACAACTTTGCTTACTTATAATAAACATACACACATTACATTTATTGTTTGCAACTTATTTATTAATTAAACTAACATACATAGGTATCGTGCATATAAAAATCTGAAAGACAACGCTGGGATCTGTTTTGTGTGGGTGCCAATGACACCCAAAATCAAGAATACTTTAACTCAGTCACGTAGTAAAATGCATCATATCCATGTGAGTTTGAAGAGATCTAATCACATACATTTAACTGAACCAAAAGAAGCACCTATTCGTTTTCAACTCATTACAGTTTAGGCCGTAATCACGTAGGTTAAGTGCAGGTGTGCACGACTTTGAAAGCCCTTTTTTAAACATACAAGAAGGAACAAGTATTGCCATAACTAAAATCTCATACGCTATCTTTCTCACTAAGAAATCGATGAACAAAATTCTTGCTGGAACTATACTCATAGCAATGCAGAAAGCCTATTTGTAAAAGTGAAACCGTCACGTTTAGGATATTCCATTTATATAAATCTAACGAAGTTTCTAATCAAGTACCAATTATAACTGGCATTAAGTACGGGTTTACATGATGTTACTTATCGGTATTTAAAGCAATGAACTTTACATTATGGTTGTAAATTCTGCAACATAATTTTACAACTCGATATCTCGTTTCAAAACTTAACCTTTCCAATGTAACACACGGCTTGTACAGCATCTGCTCATTAATAAATAATGGCAAATGATTCAACAATATCGCCAACAAAAGCTCGGCCGAAATCCGAACGGCCGCTTCACAACACAAATTAGATTCGCATTAATGAAACGTGGGTCGGGACGGCGACTAATCTAATAGCCCCCGTACAATGGCGCAAAAAGGACTTTAAAACGTGGAAAAATAGTTTCAGAGTTTAACGGCAATTATACAAAACGAAGGCTATCAAAGTCGGGAATGGCATGAAATAAAACCGGTCACGTAGCATTCGGCTCCCGGAGGACCGCTCGACCAAAGTTTGGAAACGATGCACCTGTGTTATTAACGCATCACACGCCTTTGTTCTCGTACAATAGAGCCAAATTGCAACTCGAATTTCTCGCATTGGAAAAAAAACGGTCATGTATCGCAGGTAAAAAACCTTTTTCTACAAACGCCTAACAACAAAACACAAAGCAGAATTGCATTATCAACGTTACCAATGCTTCCGCAATGGAATTAGTAAATTGAAACAAACCAGTAACATACACGCAAATCCGTGCAGTTTTTATTTTCTCGTTTGTATATTTTAATATAAATTTTTGATTTCAGGTAGTAAGGAAGAAAAACGCGGAGAGCTGAAGTGTGTCTGAAGCAGTTTTAATGCAAACTTCAGACCGCCACGAATAATATAAATAAGCTGCGCTGGGAATAAGGACATTGCGCAGATAAATAAAAGGAAACATTATCTATTTATTTATGCTTACATTTCCGTTCTATCGCGTACTTTTGTACGCGATAGAATCTATAACGATGTAAACATAAATAAATGAATCTTCCGCCCACACAACTCATAAAATTGGCAAAGTAAATTCGCGATTGGTCTAGCTACTTTAGACACTTATCTTGTGGCGTATAAACTTAATTAAAAAATACAATAAATCACTTGAAAATAAGACATAACAAACACATGCAAATTAGTGGAGTTGAAAATAGCCAGAGACAGCCAAATTCAGAGGGCTCTAGACATAATGAAATTTATTATTTAAACTCAAAGGTAAAAATTCAGTTCACACACTCTACTACATTGACTACTTAGTGGAAGAACTTTAGATTATGAGAATATAAGTATAAGTGCAAGTAAGTTAAATTTTTAGCGAAGTTCATTAGCATTATTGATCAAACCAGTCAATAAAACATAAGAACAACATTTTGTGCCAAAAAAAGTTATAAGTTTTTAGAGCACAGGCATCTTGGACACAACTTTGGATGTCCAATTTTTAGTTTTTGAATGGGGTTATTTATTATATGTGATAAAGCATTCCATTTTATTATCCAGTTGAACAACTACCACAATTAATAGATAGAGGATATAAAAATCGTATTAGAATAGCGTGAATAGTAATGGCCGGTTTATAGCGGCCATAAAAACACAACAAGCTATGTCACACCGTCACACTTAGCGGTCGGAACGACACTAATCTTATATCACACCTTCCCACTTGTTTTGCTGTTTAAAACAAAAACTTTTGTACTTTAAATAATCAAGTAACTTTAAATAATCATCGCTGCAGTTATTAATCGCTGTTTAGTACGTGTTTATTATAATTTTTCACATTATTAATATACATTTTATGTATGTATCTGCATTGCTATATTTTTAAAAGTTTTTATTTAACTTGCAATATTCGTATGCAAGTTAAATAAAACCTTTTAAAAACATAACGTATATAAGTATGTTTAGGTCAAATCTTACCGATTGAGCTGAATCTAGATATTAATCAATCTAATCTATAAAATTGTACAATGCAACAAAATGGTGAGTTTGACTACTCTAAAGTATTTTTTTTCTTTTCAGTACATTGATATAAAAGCTTGCGTTTAAAAATATTTTTTAAGATTTAAAATATTTTATTATTCGTTTCTCAATAAATAAGGATCTGTAGATATAAAAAAAGGATATTAAAAAAACAGTTTTGACAATAATTCAAACCTGATTTTTGATATCCCTATTAAATTATAATAAAAAATATAAAAACATGAATGCCTTATCCCTTGAAGGAACAAAATAAATAAGTAGTAATCATAAAAGTGTAATTCTATATAATATGATAATAATTTATTACAAGCCTGTTAGTCACAATCTTAGGAACAAGTTTATATGTATATAGGTATATGTATGAGATTTTGCATTTGTAGTTAATAATAATTAACTTGAGTCGGTTTTGCGATAGTATTACATAATATTTATTAAAGATTGCAGTAGCAACCCATTGATATCTGTAAAAAACTTCATATACGAGAACTACTCCTCCTGAGTACTAAGATGGTCGCTTTATTGAAAAGTGTGCAATCACACCCCTCTACCGAAACGCAAAAAATACTTCACTATATAAATAAGTGTGTGTGTTTTCGCCTCGGTCGATACATACTCGTTCTACCACCAATGTATTATGTATTATTACTAGCTGACCCGGCAAACGTTGTTTTGCCATATAAATGATTAAATTATTAAAATGGCTATTAAAAATAGGGGTTGGTGGTAAAAGGGTAAAAATTTAGAGTTGTATGTACTTTTTAATGCCACATTATAAAAAATAAAAACAAAAAAAATTGTTCAAAAATAAAAAAAAAATGTTATGAGTGAACAACCCTTATCACTGAGGGGTATGAAAAATAGATAATAGCCGATTCTCACACCTCCTGAATATGCATATAAAATTTGGTAAAAATCGGTAAAGCCGTTTCGGAGGTAACTAACATTGTGATACCAGAATTGTATATATAAGATACATAGCAAAAATTGCATTTCCCAACAAATAAACAGAGTAAGTGAAACTTGCCAAGAAATTTACAATGGCTACTATATAAACAGCTGGATACTACCACATTCGTGTCGATATCAGTTAATACTAAGGGTATCCAATGTAATAAGTTTATATACCTAAGGAGCGCGAACCAATACTTGATTCATACACCATCTGCGAAAGCACTAAGCGTTGCAAAAATCGCGGTATTCAATCAAAGTGATATACAAGTACATTACTTTGATATCATTTGTCACGAAAGAAATGGAATTTATAAGAAACAAAAAGCATCTATCGCCCGTTACACTGAATGTGTTGGATCAATTTTTGCAAAAACTAATGTGTTACATGGCGCGCCACAGCGACAGGTAAAAAAGCAAACGGGTCTTTGCTGGATTGTTCTATGTTCTGATTTTATAAATTATACATTTTACGGCCACAACAATTCCTGATCTGTAATTGTAATAAGGCTCACGAGTCACGTTCGACGGACAGAGCTACATTGAGTTTGAGGAATAAGTAGAGTGCACCAGTAGTAAAGCCGGCACCAACGTCGAGTATTTAAATAAATTGCCCGCCTCGATCCCTTACAAAGGGCAATAGAAATATTGCACGAGCAAAAACGTGTATCCTGTCTCCCTATTTTTTTATAATGATACGTAAATGGTAACATTCGCAGTACATATGTATTAAGGAAAAAGTTAAAATAATTCTGAACATGATGAATTACTCTGCCCGTTTAATCTTGTGTCCTTACTGCCACCAATAGAAATTTATGAAACACGCTACTAAGGGAACTAAAGTCGATCGTATATATATGTTTACCTTGCCACACACTTCATACTTCCAAGCATAACAGAGCACCACTGACAAACACATCACAGACATAAGAGAGATAGGTTTAGATTGTTCTTTGAAATTATCTACAGTAAGTATAAGTAAGTATAAGAATAATATTAAAAACTTTAACGCGATTTTACTGTTCAACTGCGGCGAGTCTATAGACACCTATTGTTTCACGTAACAGCAGTGTAAAGTACCATTACATTCTAATATGTAGACTGCGGTGAGTCACAGAAATTATCAGGAGTAGTTCCAATTCAGATTCATGAAAAATAATAAAACATATGGCTCCGAACATCGAGTAGGACTAAAATTTTATTTTGACGAATGGGTACTAAACCCCAGGTTAACTACATACGTTTATTATAGCCAATATCATAAAAAGGCGAAAAACATATTGTCAAACAATTACATATTGCTATATATATCACTTTTGAACATTTGTGCTCACATCTTAGGTTGACGGACTGGCTTTTCGCTAGAAAAAGATCAAACTCAAAGGTCAGTTGGTTACTGGAAGGCGTTACTTAGGCTCTGGCCGCTGTTACCAAAGCGGTCAACTGGTTACAATTGCATCGATAATGTGCCATTAGCGTTCCTTTATACTGCTCGGCCACTTATTACTGGCTGCAATTTTAACTGCTAATTTCATATTCTTTCTAGGTCACTCTGATCTTTTCTCGCTACGGTACTCATAATGAACACAATTTTCAGCTCGGCAATTCTAAATCGTATCGGTTGCTTTCGTTATCGTCTCTAAAGGTGTTTAATTGTATTTTTATAACGCATCGAACACATGTTCAATCTTGTACCGTTATAACGGAGCACACATAAATTAATGTTCAGATATAATGAGGCATATCAAATTCAGTATACATACATACAAAAAGTATTAAAAGATAATATTCTTCGTTCACCTAACCTTATGATCGTTCGTTATACGTTTTGTATTAAACAAAATTGCTCTCACAGATACAATGCAACGTTCGGTCCAATTTCGTAAGGTCGGAAGTTTTTGTCGGTCGAATAGCTCGTTTGCTAACATGACCTAACCTAACCAGCCGAGCATCGTCGTTATGATGCGGAGTATGCGCCGGCGCATAAAAACCGTGTCGAATCGCACACAATGCGGCCCGCGCGCCGCCGCTTTGCCCAAACCCGACGTATTCTCATTTAAAACAATAATACGCCACAATTTTTAAATTTAATTCGTCAAAATTTGTTTATTAATATTTACAACGCGATTTGTTTTGACATAAACATTTAATGTTTATACAAATATTATACTCAGTGGTACTTAAATCAAATACCACACGCCGAGACTATCTCCCTCTAGACTCCCTGCTCACTGAACCTGAAGGAACTATTAGAAACACGTAAACTTTTGTTATACCGCGATAACGTCAAAAACCAGCTATATTTGATTCTATTTTTGGATACAACTTATTTTGGATGATGATCTAATAAAACCAAGATAGAGAGAAGTCAACGATATATTAAACCCCATGAGGCTTATTTGGTAAATAAGTGTTTTCGATCGGTCGTTCAATGCCAGCAATCAGGGACTAAAATGACACTATAAAAAGCGCATCAGTGTTACATTGTCGGTATTTTACATAAATATTGTCTCCGATCGAAGTTGTACCAATAGGTGCCAGGATGTAAAATAATGGAATCGAATTTTCAATCGCTCGTCGCCCGTTTTAGGTTACGATAATCCGCTTTTTATTATGTAATACTCCAAAGAAATAACATAAATTATTCGTATTGCTCCAATATTCGTAATGTATGTTGGTGCAATGATGGCAGAAATATGGGCCTCCCACGTGAGTGTTCGGGGTTCGTATTCCAAACTTGAATTTTATATAATCGCAATATAAGCAAATATAAAATAGTGTTAATTTTGGTTTGAAAAAACGACAGAATCGTAGAAAAAATCAAAGGTTCCCTTAATTTTTTTTTCTAAAATGTGTGAAATTCAAACAGCACTAAAGCATCATGGTATACTATGACTTAAAAGAACAAAAAAAATAGGTTAATAATTGATGATTTCAACTTGACTAAGTCTATCAAATATATTCTATTGGGAAGTTTATGCCCGTCGAATGTCGTACTATCAAATAATCACAGCCAGCGCCAACCCACTATTGAATGTTTCGTTTGTGTTCATAATCACAATTTCACGCGTACTTATCGAGAGAGCAAACATGTTAAGCTGTTAGTCACGGTGCCTGTTTTTGTGTACATTTGATGTTCATACATGCATTTAAAAGCCCGCATGGGGAGATCGTAAACATTAGTAATTAAACCACCCGCGCGATAAACACAGACGGGCAACAATCACAATGCAAATGACGAAAATTGTCGCCGCGAAGACAACGGCAGCGTCGCGTTATCTGGAATGCGTGATACGACCACGCAGCGCTGAATAAACTCCCCGTGAAGTCGTAAAACCGAGCCACGGTAATTCTAAAGGACGCCTATAAATTCTTTATTTTATTATCGTGAGCATATATTTAATTCTAAGAGAGTCCGCACTGTTTCCTTTTTTATGTAGTAAATAAACAACTTATCGTGAAATTTATATGTCATGCAATCAGTGTTTAAACACCTGAGAGGAATTGACACGAAATTATGGAAGTTAATGAGGTGCGATAAACACGAAGCGGAAATATAAATTATAACATCAATCTCGTCACTAAATCAAATGAATAAAGGCAGCGGTCAACGGATGATTCGCTTTAACAACGCCTTAAGCTCGGGTTATTCAATAGGAAGCGGACCGCCTCTATTGAAAAGCTGACAACACATTTCTTAGCCTTTTCATACACCACGGTAGATACAAACTGAATGCACACGCTTCCTACAGATATTAAACAAGTCATAATAAACCGCCGCCGACGGAAAATGTTAAGAATATCTGTATCTCCCAGAAATGCCATGCAATTATACTCACCAGTGCCCGTGTGCCTCAGATTCATAGAATAGACATGAACAAAACGAACGAATTTCTACATGTTTACCTTTGAACAATGTGCGTAGGAGCTATAATATTATTTACGTGTGCTTTTGTAATCTTGATATTTAAACTTTATTTCATATTTGATGAATACACAGTAAGTTTTCTTTATAGTGGATACTCTAATAAGTTAGATGATACAATTCATTATAACCTAAAGATTCAAACATCATACAAAAATTAAGAGAACAATAAATAAAATAAAAAAACACAGCAACATCATTTTCATATTATATTATCAGAAAAAATATGTACTTATACTTACCATCAGGACTGGACTGTAAGTTCATTTGCTACTTCTAATATATATATATAAATATAATAATATTTGTTTATATTAATAAAACATAAAATTCTAAAGCATCACGATCTATCGGTCCCGTATCACGGTGCCAAGTAGATAGATTCTACACGATGCGTATATTTATACAGAGATTACAAAGGGAAGCGAAGGAGGCATCAAAGTAAACACACCAACTGAACGATTTCAGTCACAATGGCTGCCGGTACTACACGTCACTGGCCGTCACATTGAGCAGAAACACAAACATTTAAAAAATCATCAGACACGATAATACTCTACTAAAATAATAAAGAACGAGTTTTACTACATTCGTGATCAAATTGTAAGTAGATAGGTGAGATTCACAAAGATAAATAGTGACCAATGTCTGGTTTAGAAATATTAAAAACCGACAAAACATTACTTCAACTACAAAATCGTCCTCTTAAAACAGAAATGATATAAAAAAATATATACAGGGACTAATGTAATATACGTACATATATCTTTAACCAATGCTAAGACGGCAAGAGGGTTGTGCGCTCATATTTATACGTTTGCAATATACATATACGATGACGTCATATCTCCTAAATCGCAAGACTGATTTCTATAATTAAAGTTTACTTATATGTTGTTGAATCATGAATGTTGTTAGACAGGGGGCAGCAAAAAATAACATGGTAGCTGTGAGAGGACATTGTTTGAGGGTACCTTTTATGAACTGCAATATGAATATCAGATTAAAAAAGGTCTCTTATTATGCAGAGGGGTTTAATAGTTACTTAACTTGCTTTTTATTTAATTATACAATACGATAAGAGTGTACTTAGGTGACATTGGTTAAAATAAAAAATAATTACTTCATACCTAAAATCATACAGCATCGAATCACGATCCTATGTTGCAACAGAACCCAAGGTACAACATAACAATCCCTACGGAGAAACACAGAATAAAGTGTAAATAAAATTATTTATAGCTCGTTTTTTTTAATAAAATCTGCCATACGAGTATAATATCAAACGAACACGAATATATTTCTGATTTACCTAATAACGATTGCAATACGAATTTCAGAGCACACGGAATCGTGCTCTGTGGTACTTTAACAACGAGCGGAACTATTGAAGTATTCATGGACCACACGTATGGGATTACGAATTATTTCGTTTCTTTCCACGGCTACATAATACTGTGCGCTACCCTACTTTATTATTAACGAAAAAAAAAACATTTTAAGTCGGAAACATTTTTGCCGTGAAATTCTTTATGTACACCTCAATAAAATTTTGATTCTTCGTTGCAAATGAATTGTATTATAATGTTAGCTCAGGTGTAAAGATTCACAAGTCAATATTTGCGAAAGAAGTAGGCATATCGAGATCATATTTCTTCACGGCCGGCGTTATGCAACTAAAGTTTATTTAGGACAAGCTGAGCCCCGCGGTTATACCCGCGTTTAAAAAATGTAACTTTACGATGTTACATAGAGCCGAAACTTTAAACCTTATACAATTTTAAAATTAAATCATTGTTTTAGAGAGGATTGATAGCAACTGACATTAGCGGCAGTGACGATGGATGCATGCGCGTAGAGCGCGTGCGGTTTCTTAGGTTTTATGTTTATATGCGGAACCCTAATTACATTTTCTAAAATAGAAGTAGTTACACCTTATGACATCAGCTATCCAACAGTGAAAGTACCGTCAAAATCGGTCCAGCGGTTTCAGAGATTACCCAGAACAAAAAGATAGACAGACAGACAAAAATTTTAGTAATTGATATTTTGGTATCAGTATCATATATACTTCCATATGCATTAGATAAAAAGCTATTATTTTGATATTACAAACAGACACTTTAATTTTATTTATATGTATAGATTAGCGGAATGGAGCGCCGAAGATAATCGTTACACACATAACGCGTCATAACTGAAATTCTTACCTTTGATTGATCTAATCGTTTTTCTTATACATTTATGTCTTCTTCATTGTATCGTACCTTTTGTATTTTTCATACACCTTTAGAATTACATAATATAAGTGAAATAAATTGTATCGTATCGTATATACAGGATTCATTGGATAGAAACTGTTGTTATTTTAAATAAAATTACACAATCGACTGTACAGATAGCATCGATAACATAAATATGTATTTTAGGATGAACACTATCGATCGATGAGAGTATATCCTCAACCATAAATATTTATGTGTGAACTTGCCATAGAATTTAGTTACTAAGTAAACATTTTCATATACACAACCACAACAAAATTACCGTTGCTAATGAAACGATTTAAAACGCGATCTACGTCGATAGAGCAGTTATACATAGCATACTTTGATGCAATCTACACTTAGCAAGCAATAAACGAACTCATATAAATAGGGATTGAATCTATTTGACGGTATGAATGTCAGAGAGTAACGCTTGTATACATACGAATCGGTTACAGTCAGTAACAGATACTTTGGGAATGTCAAATTTGTTTAAACCACATTACGCAGCCCACCTCTCGTCGCCCACGGCCGAGCATCGGTGCGATGACGCCGCAAAAATAATACAAGTAAAATAGTTTCCGATAAAAAATATATACATTCATTCAACCCGTTTTCACGTCCTCTGGCGACAACCGGTGGAATGTGTATCATAAACATTCATACCCATCATACTTCGTTTCGACGATATGACACGCCACATTTTCGGGCGATACGCGTGATGTCCAAATAAAATTTTATTAAACTACATATTGGATATCGGAGAATTAAAGCCAATGGTTTTTTCATGGAACGATTTTGTTTTTGTGAGCAGTTTTGGTTGTTCACTTGACTTTTTCTTTGTTATGAATAGAACTAACAATTACATCAATTATATAAAGCCCACTTTTTCTCAGAAGTATGTATCGCATAAATGATAGACTTCAGCTAGTTCCACGTATGTATTCTGATAGGCTTACTTAAGCCAGTGTGACAGGATCTAATAACTTAAAGTTAACCACGTTGAACCACGTAACCCTTAAATTATATAATACATAAATTATGTTCCTTAATACACTATCATAAAAGAATGTTAAACTTTTATTTTTTTACCGGTATGAACCAGTATGAGTCATACAAAACATTTTTACTACACTGATTATGCAAATCTGTAACAAATATCTCTGCAAGGAGGGCAAAATGAAGCACAAACTCGATCTGGTATCGGACACCGCGGTATTCGCCGTTAAGAGCGCGAAACCAAATGTTCATGCCGTTATTTCGTGTTTCCAGAACACCGAGTAAATCAGTGCAGGCGTATAATAAGCCGCAATGAGCCAAGTAGTGGACTGTTAGAAAGAGATCGTTAATCATTATTCTGAGCGCACTCAATATTATTTCGAATACGAAATGTCGTTACTACTTCAGACACAACTTGGACTTTGTACAAACCACTGAGGGCTATAGTAGAATGTAGTTAAGCTGGGAAAACTAAGTATGATATATGGAACTATGTTCGATAATATTATCATTCTTAGACTCGTCAAAAATGTACAAAAACGTAATGACTTTAGTCTATTTTCTTTTAGACAGCATTAAGCACCCTACAATATTTTACTTGAGTTTGCGTGATGTTACAATTTATCATCTTTTGCGATATTGTTATATAATATTTACGGATAGATATAAATATATTTGACAAAGTTATTGTTGTAGTTCATTTTCAAAAAATAGATGAGTAAAAATACAAATCCATATAATAAATACGCGTGAAAATAAACGTGAAAATATCGAATAGTACCCATATCACACCTATATATACGCCAATCCTATACATCTATGATTCGACATTCGATTCATAAACAATCGCCGCGCTTATAACGTATGACTCTGGAATAGCCGTCCGTCGTTGTCGAGGCTTGTCGGCACGACCGCCGGCAGGTGCCGCCGGTCACGTGCGGCGACCGACGGATGGAGAGCATTTTTGGTGTAGATATTGATACAAATGCTTCTTATCTGAATATTTTGCTTTTTATGGTATGAAAAATAAACAATATTTAATAAGAACGTGTTTAAATATACTTTATTCTAATGGTTATCGGTATGCTACAAGTTTTTCCAAAATACTAGTGATCGCCCAGTGGTCGAAATACGACCATAATAAATTTAAATTATAATTTATTTAATATAAATTATTAACATACAATAGCAGCCTGCATTAACAAATTATATATTTTTTATCTATATGATGATATTGTTAATTGCTGCTACAGAACTTTCTTTAATGTATCTTACTGCTACACAAGTTATATTACATAAATTTGTATGAGCGAGTATTTTACGTGGTATTTTTTATATTAAATGGGGCAAATAAAACTTTTCTATTTGACATCCAGTTAGACCACTCTATGTTTATGTCAGTACTCTATGTCTATAGACAAAATGATAAACAAAAGAAACAATTTGACCACTGAGTGTGTATGCGTGTAACAAATACGTGTGTTTGCGTGTGTCAAATGCATGGTAGTGTGTGTAGTGTTTCATTTATTGAATGTACTTTATTAGTAATATTATTGAAAAATATTGGCGTTTTGAACTTCTCCTACATATAAACTATAAGTGTGCCAAATTTGATACTCCTCCGTCCGCGCAATTTTTGTAAAAAGGGGTCCAAAGCTTCTTTCCGGGTTCAAAGTGCTTCACGTATTAATATATGATATTAGAATCATCATTGTATTTTATTATAAATTTGAAAAAAAAGAACAGAAATATCTTTTTCCTAGTATTATAATAAAAGCGGGTAAAGAAAAAATGAAGGATATTTATTAAATATTATGATATGGATATAGGAGTAAAGTCCTAGAGTGGGTACTTTTACTTAAGCTAGAAGCATAATAGAACACAACCAAGTTAAAGTATGAGGAATTTATATAATTAACTAAATAAGTAAATCTTTAGTAAAAAAAATATATTGTAGGTACTGTTTAAATCTGAAAATTCCAAAAAACACAGAACCAGGGATTTTTATCCGTTAGACCGTCAAGGAAACATTTGGACGATTTAAAAAACATCTTTGTTCAAATTCGTCAGGCATCTCATCCCGACTAATCCTTTTCTCTTCGAATAAAGGAATCTGCTGCTAAATATATTTTGAGAACTTTCATAAGTTTTGAGGAAGCTGGGAGATAACAACAAACAATACGAAACAATAGACAATAATCGTATCGGCTGTTCGTTTATGGTCTCTGATACCGGTATTGTGTTAGACGCAAAGATACTAATTACAGGAAGAAGCGTAATCTGCGGACGGCCAACAATAGATGTGAAGATGGTAAAACACGCTAGAAGGATGAACGTTAGTTTTATAAGTTTTTACCCGTTTGTTATATGTTTTTTAGTTTTTTTTTTTTTTATGATCTGACCACCCGAAGCATACCTTTTTTTCTAAACAATCATACAACAAAGATTAAATCTGAGCTTGAAAAGTAAAATAATTTTCTCGATGCTTTGTTACTTTCTATAATAATCTTTAAAAAGGTTAAAACCGTACCATAAACTTTAAACAAGTTTAAAAATAGCTACAAAAATATTAATACGAATATTTACCGACGCACTAAAATAACATGCCAAAGGTTAATGTGGATAAGCCTCAAATCGAAGTTCTCACACAGTCCCATGATCCCTGATTGGCATGGGTTGCATATGTAAATACCGTCTGTCAATCCGTGAAGCTCATTAGAGTTCACGACCAGCACTAATCAGACACGGCAACGCTACAAGGCCATACACTATAAACAAGCATTAAAGTGTCCGGTGGCCACATGTAATGACGCTCATACCATTTGGAATCGTACTTTATTATTTTAATACCAAAGTTTGATGGGAGCAGCAATAGCCTTCTAGTATTAATTTCGGGCTTTCACGTTAGGCATCCATACTCAGACGAGCCCTATTTGATATTTGAAAGATGTTTACTCATTAGAAATGTATCATCTATTGCATACACGTTGAAAGTAAACTTCTTGAAAAAACCTGACATTTAACCAGATTAAAAATTTTTTTATCAATATGTAGGAAGTCACCAATCCATACTTGTCCACCTTGGTAGACTATAACCTAAACCCATATCAATCTAAGAGCCATGACAATTAAGCGAATAGTCTGTTGATGATAACTTCCATAAATATATAGCTATTTGGTACGAAGCCGAATAAAACTTCACGTATTATGTATAATCGCACATTACGTACCCACGTGTGTGTGCGTGCATATGTATAACTTAGAGGGCACAGTAGTCGCCGACTCTCGATCTATTAATCACGGTGTTGACGCCTACGGGGCGGAGCGACGGAGCCTTATTAATTCGTGAAGAATTATAAAATCGACACCACAGGACAATGGCCGGCCGATTAGTGAGCACAATTTGTCTTACGTTCGATGTAAAAAATGATCAGAGTTAACTTGATCACACTTACTGATATAGACGAGTATTGCTCGCAGGATAGTATCCATCATCGGCATCTCCAAGACATTCATAAATAATATTGACAACGCTTTGATGAATTGTTTTGACTCACATAAAGCAATGTAGAACAGCGATGTTAAGATCTCTATCTCGTTTTGCTTATAGTTTAGTGTAGTGGAAGAAGTGCTCATAGAACAAAATGCATGGAATATTGTAAATGTTTTTGAAGAATTTATTATACGTAAATTTAGTATTATAATTATTATATATATTTGAATACTAATTATTTAATAATTTAGTTTTAACGCACAATAACTTAAACTAATTTAAAACTTTAGATTTTCGAAAGTATCTGCTGATCATTTTAAATAGAGATCAATAAAATTTGTTATAAACCGAATAATATGCTAAGATATTTTACGAACACAAAAATAATTACCCGACATACTATTTTCCGTTATCGAATAAACAATTATACCAAATTTAATAACAATTATAAAATATAATCTATTCCAATATGTAGTTTCTCTTACTACCAAGAATACGATGGCAATATTATTGATTAGAAGCCAAACGAGAACTAAATTGCATAGGGGTTAACTGCTGCACCAGCTACTGTAATGGCGAAGCAGTTAATTATATCTGGTAGAGTGTGCTATTTATTGGTAGCAAACTCGAGTTAATTGCCACCGCAGTCAGTACTAGCTCGCCGGAGTAACCCGTGCTCGTGAAGAATGAATTAAAGTACACGACGAAAACATTTTTAATACTTTTGAGTCCACTCCTTCTTACTTGCATGAAAATATGGTTCAAATTTTATATAAATAATATTTTAACGTAACTGAAAAATCATTTAAACTGGATTTTATTAATAGTCCGCGTTGTTAAATTAAAATCCTTGTTACTTAATTAATTACTTGTTACGTAATTTTTTATTATTATATTATCCGATTATTTATTATTATATTTAAAAACATGTTCTTATTTTCAGCAATATGTTAACTGCAACCAATTTTGTTCAAAGGACGGACATCAACTTGCTACAATTTTTTCGTAAGCTCTTTGATGATACGTGTAATATAACAGTTAATTGGAAACTATTAGGGAGATAGATTCGCTTGCGTAGGTAACAAAAATGTTAGATAACCACACCTTAAATGCAAATGGAATAAGATGTATCTAAAATACCGTAAATCTTTATTTAGCTTATACCTATATGGCTCATGCAGTTATGCAGAATATAGTGTTTGTAATGAAGATTAATTTTACATCAAATGAATAACCTTTTTATATCCTATTATTAACAATAATATTATAGGTTGAGACACATATAGCCGAGCATTTTCACCCGTGACGTGGGTGCCATGGACATACACAATAACGACTACATCCAGACCCAGAATAAAAATCAAAATATATCATTCAGACCTCTGGCTAGCCAGGGATCGAACCCGAAAGCCCTTGCGTGTCAAACCGGTATGGTGACCACACTGCCACGCGAGTCTACTGTGACTTATGCGACTGCCAAAACTGTTCGGCAACTATTTGGTCGCTTATGTATCTATACAACCGCGACTACTGTTGACATATTTTTTGTATAAAATGAAATATATACACGTCGTAGGTCGCTCAACCAATAGGAACAAGCATCTGTTCTGAACTACGCCTGAACTGTTCAGTACCTTAGGCGACAAGATGGCAGTTCTACTAACGCTCAATACCATAGTATACGATAATACCTTACGGTCACCGATCGATTAAGATCTACATATGCCGCGGGGCTTTACTCACTTCATTCGAAGTAAACACTTGACAGTACCCACACTTAAAGTATATAGTTAAATTTATTCTGTACGTCGTGTATTTAAATTACAAAACTTTAAAACCAAATTCCGTTTCCGGCACCAAAATTACTCAGCCGGCAAATAAGGTAAAGCACCCAATAACGAGGGTCGGAACATCGACTATTCATCATAACAACACGCATGTAAACCACGGATACTACATCATGTCGATCGTGGCATTTTTTCCACTTAGGCCGGAGACACATGTAGCTTTAATATTGTGACGTTGCGGACAAAGAAATAGAAATATTTGGACATCCCAAATTAAAATTTACATTGTAATCAAGCATCTTGATGAATAATGCGGCGAATAATTATAAGTCCTGTATATTGTAATAGAAACTTACGAAAAGTAATTAAGTGACTGATGACGCTGTAGCTGTATAAACTTTTCTTGCGATAACTGGCTGACATTTTAACAACTGATACCACAACTAAGACCGTGCATCCACGGATATCTCATATACTGTGTCATCAATATTACAGTAATTATTATTATGATATTGGAGTCTTTCAACGATTTCATCAGCGCAAGAAATTTCCCGCCGCTTAAATTCGCTACATTTGTACTAAGCCTTATACTTCGTTCCTATATATCGATCGACACATCCAGCTTGCGGTAAAAACTCCGGCTGTCCGAAGAGAGATTCGATCGAATCCATCACAGTCACATGCCCAAAATAATACTCGATCGGCGGTACGACCCACGACCCGTCAAGTAGCCAGCAAAGATGAGAGGGACCAAGCAACACCCTCACGGCGACCCGCTGCGTCATATTATCGAACGATAAACAATCGAGCACAACAATACCCCTTTTAAAAGAGATTGATCTTGCGCATTGCATTCGGTAAATGAGCTCTCAAATATATGTTTTAAACAAGCAGGTGATAAATTTATTTGAAATTTCATTTGCAAATGATAAGTGGACGCGCTTCGTGCCTTTTCATTTGAACGACATGTTTGAGATCAATGATTAATGATAATCCTTTATACCTACAAAAGTCAAGTTACACGTCTGTTTGGTTCTACTTGTACTGACTTTGAATATAGTTCCTATAGGTACTTATTGTTGATTGCTGGAAAAATTCCCACCAAATTTTGGATTTCATAAAATTGACGACCCGCGTGGCGGAGCGGTCACCATACCGGTCTGACACGTAGTGGGTCCCGGGTTAGATCCCCGGCCAGACAGAAATCTAAACGATGAGTTTAGATTTCTGTTCTGAGTCTGGGTAATCACCCAGACAAAGACGAATACACAATCGTGTATTCGTCTTTGTGTGTCCTTGGCACCCACGACACCAGAGAAAATCCTAGTGTGGGGCTATGAGTGTAGAAAGCGTGTTTTAACGCATATTCAATTCGCTTTTTTAATTACTGGTTTTGCAGTGATAGCCGAATGGTTGAAATTAAAAAATATACGTTCTCAAAGGTGTGTAATGTCTACCAATACGTACTTGGCCAGCTAAGTGGACTATAGCTTGAAACTTGCTCAATCTGAAAGAAGACATGTGCCCAGTAGTGGTAGAGTAAAGGATTGACGACGAGGTTTCTATTTTACCTATAAAGCTGATAGAGAATGAACTATAAGTCAGTACAACTTAATATACTCGTTAAGGTATTCCTAATAATATGTAAGCTAAGGCATTCACCTACAAATAATGCCACAGAGTGAAACAATACAGTACCAACAATGACTAGTTGAATTAGAACAATACGTTCAGATATTGTCTTATTCAACGAGCTTACATTGGATCTGAGCGACAATATTACGAGCTTCGTAATAACTCGACGATCACAGACAACTCTCCAAACGGATTAAAGAGTACCGAGCGTACGGCCTCATGGGTATAAATTATTTATGTAAATTTTTTCGACCGCTCAAAATTGTATTTCAGCATCGACGTGATTAATGTAGACGGATTTTTCACTTGGCCTCTCCCTAACGAAACGATCAAACAAATGACGCTGCGATTGGTAAGCACTCAGACGAATGTCTGCTGGGAATTCATTAGAATATCTTCGGAAAAAAAATGAACGCCGTGATATCACAGTATTGTTCGGCTGACAAATAAGATGCCATCGCGGAAAATAAGACGTTATTTTACTCTCTTATTAAAAAGCTATAACAAAGCTTGCGTGGGACAAAATAAAACAATATCAAATCCCACGAAGGTCTTTTCGGTCACGTAATAAGGCAAATGATGTACCCATCTACTGCTGAAAAAATTAAATCACAACGCTTTCACGATTTGAATGGCTAAGATCTTTTTTTTAAATTAAGGAGTATTAATGGACAATTTATACTTGAATCGAGATCCACACTCGAGTGATATTTCCGACAGGGGCCGAGGGGCGCATGCGTTTAATGAAATCAAAAGGATTAAGAGCATCTGCCTGCTTGTTATTCAAATCGATTGGGAGCTCGTTTATCATTTTAAATAAGCTACCGCTTAGATAAATGTAGGGTGTGGCTGGTGTACAACAAAGGAAGCGAGGTTCGGTAGCCCAATTAACTAACCAGTTATATTAATGAAACGTGGAATGCGATCGTTTCAAAGGAACGGGGTAATAAATAAATTGACAAATTGATCCCCACATGGATACCGGACATAAAACTTTAGACAGCACAAGGACAAACTAAATAACTTCGACTACATCACGAATCCGATACGACGTAACAATTATATCCAACGTAGCAAAACATTCGCTTACTACTTAAACATTAATGGAAACGTAATTTAAATTCGATGTCGTATTGAAATCTCCGATGATTACAAAGCATTCAAGTAAATGAATATTGAATGCGAACAAACCGAGACACAATGCGACAATTCTGGTGCTGCTGTGATGACGCGCCGCGTTTTCCCAGAGCAAACAAACAGCCGAGAGGATTGAACAAATTACGAGAGCATTGTCGAGGTGTTTAGAAAATTGGGGAACAATTGTCCTGCCGAGTTAAATCTCTGATAATGTCTTTGGAGAAGTCGCACGGCGGCGAAGGGATGAATAAATCTCTCTTAATTGGAACGCGTCGCGGCTTGCGACAACATAATGTGAGTGCTTTGTTGCTGTTGTATGCATTCTTCTTCTTGTCCCTTCAATACGACGTGTCAGCCAAGCTAATGACGCTGGGAACTTTTGACAGCTAGCTGTAACAAAATCAATAGGCCTTATAAGGGTTTATAACGGCTGTCAAATGTGACCTTATTTTAAAGGCAGGTGAAACTTGATTTTATAGATAGGTACCCATGTCGTAATCGGAAGTAGTTAACCATTAACCCAACGGCATTTTGAAATGATATATTATTTTAAGAAATAGTGGCAAAGCTCATTGGATATACCACATAATGAAAATAAAAGTAACGACATTCATGAAAAACTGAAAATTACAAATGAACTATTACGCAACTATTATTCTTCGGGAATAAATACTCTTTCTTTCTTTCTTTCAAAGCTTAATCGTGAGGATATCAATTATATTCTTAAAGTGCTACTTTCGGTACTTTTGTAGATTTGTGCTTTATAATCCTTATCACTAAATACATCGTTATAATCAAATTAGTCAAACAACGATGACGAAACTTCTATTAAAATTGTAAAGAGAAACAATTGCGCATGCAGCGAAACAAAATTGTATTTAAATATATTCAAAACATGATTTAAGTCATAAACTAAAAATATCCGGAATCATCTAACCCTAGCATCCAGTGGGAGCCGCTCACTTGTAAAACTGCATACTTCGTTGGCCAGCACTCTCGTAGAAAATATAACTACAATATAGTTCATATGTAGTTCGACACGTAAAATAAAATATAAAATTTGAGAATGTAACATTTTAAGTTATTTTTATACAATATTGCATATACATGTATTCAATACAATACATATACAAGTATTAGGTTGGGGAAAAAGTTTTTTCGCATTTTTTAAGAATATTCAAAATATTTTTTAATATAGTTTATTTACATTTAACTAAAGTATGTATGTACCATTTTGTTCGATAACATT
>MOOZ01001728.1:259375-271948 GCA_002930495.1 Cecropterus lyciades | reverse complement strand
GTCACGTGATTTTTATTTAAATTTCATCAATTTTTAATTGTTTATAATTAATTGAAAAAAAAAAAATTAAGTTTTTGCATTAAATATCAATATTATTAATAATAAAGTTTTAAAATACATAAAAAAAATCAATATTTTTTTTTTTCAAAAACCCAATTATATAATTAATAAAAAATAATGCGAAATACTTAATCATATTGTCACATTGTATTTAGTCACATTGTACAATTTAATATTACGTTAAAGTTTCAACAATGCATCTATTTTTTATAGATTGCTGTAAACATACACAGGAACGTAACTGGAAACAATTTAGTTCGGTCTCGCTATTATACAATCAAAAACGAGTTTAATATTAATCATTCAGCCATCACGAAACAAACAAACAACGACTTAAACACGATAATTTGCCCGAAGGGTAAATGCAGGAGTGATTAAAATCGAAGGAACGAAGCAATTACCGTCCTATGAGTACAGAGCTAATGACAACTGGCATGATCTGAATGAAATTAAAACATGTGTATAACCGCTTTTCGAAGCCATTTAGATCCTAAACTTGGAGTAAATGCAATTTACCAAGTTCAACAGCCTTCGGTCTTTATTGACTAGCTAATTAATGAAATACTCAGAACAGATGACTACAGATTGAATAATGAACCCTTTAAGCTCAATACAATCTTTACAACACGTGGGAAATTGTCACCCATTGAATTAGACCAACTTCATGTACTTGACAATTTTGTGCGATGAAAAAAATCCCCCTCATTTTGCGCTGTCATTGGTAAAAAATGCCGGCAATCGCGTAAAGGAATTTTGCAGCCAATACCGATCGTTCGTACGAAATCGAGGAGCATTCTATTCAATCCTTTGTCGCAGCCATTTGATTAAAGTAAAGGGGCCGCAATCACATGCGATATACGCTATACGCCGGCGGAAGTATCGCGTTTACAAACGGCGCACCGACTGCATTGTGACCGAGAAGGTGCGTCTCGGAGGTTCGAAGCGAACACTCCTAGTCGAAGGCAATCGGAGACGGATACCAAAATCCGATGCTCACTTGTCCGCGATACTCAACACTGCGCGAGCTAAATTGAGAACGGCGACAACGATATTTAAAGGTGAATAAAGGAGGCGGTAGTAGAAAACCAGTACCTTTCCGCTGAGACACGATAGGCGTGTAACGAGATCGATTTATATGACATTATAACAGCTAAAGTGGTTGGCATAGGAAAACTATAAAAAGGTGTAGAGACGATATGTCTCCCCGCCCATATTATTAGACACAGTAGGCGGAGATTATTGTCGGCTTCCTTTCGTTACTAAAATTATCCTTTTAAGAGCTGAGAAAAATATAGATAAGAATAAATGACTGAATAAAACGGCCAATCACACCTGTCGGATTACAATCCCTCAAGCGCGCACATTCGATGGCCGCATCAAACAATGCACTTTATTGATGTTCGTGGAGATAAAATGCGACATAAAACACTATCATGCATACTTATTGTAACATAAATCGTGTAGAACTCGAAAAACCACTTAAAAGGGTTACAGTCCATTATGCAGAGCCCACGCTCACTAAAATCAGTAAAAATATTTCGCGCAAAAAGTCAACAAGCGGACTAAGCGGTAATTCATCGCAAAACAACGTTCGGGTCATTAACGAAGCGAGGATTTACGATCACGTGAGCGGAGGCGCGAGCGACAGGCGAAAGGGTGAAGGCTCATCGGAGATGCGAGTAATTAAATCCTTAAACGAGTGTATAACAAGATTGTGTTTTTAAGAGGTAGCTCAGCATGCAGCGGTGCGACCGTGCGATACGGCAATATTCGAGGCTGACCGCGACACTTATTTACGATGAGTTTTCGCGGCGGGGGATTCCGCGCCTAATTTCTTGGCGCGACGCGGTCTCGCGCGATTTATTTTAAATGAAATTCTTTTGTCGTACGCCCCGCTGGGAGATCATCAATAATTCGCCGAGGGGACTAGATTGGAATGGCCGAACGCTGATTAAGACACAAAACAACCTGCCGTTGGAACGGTTTAAGTAATTGTCATATTTAATCTAGGTAATAAATAAGGAGCGTACTGTTGTATTCGGTCAATGAAACTCTCTTACAATGTAATAAAAACACTTTTAACACATGTGTATCAAAATACACGTGTGTTAAAAGTGTTTTTTGTGTTTATAACAAGAAAGAGAACAAAACGTTCCTTTATTTAAATTGTGTTTAATATGCACTGTGAATGTTCCTTGGATAGTTTATACCCACTAATTATTTCTTTTAATGAGTACATTTAGTTGAAGTATAAATGAAACCTATCATAAAATAATGAACACCATATAAAACACAAAACGATGTTGTAAAGATGATTTATTCTTATTAAAAGCTTCCATCATATCATATTACGTATAAAGGTATACATTAAAAAAAATAACAAAAAATAACACCGACTTCCATGCCACACAAAGTAAAAAAAAATTAACAAAAAAATGGAAACCGACTTCTATGGCACAGAAAGCAAAAAAATAATTTAAATATATGTTTGTTTCTTTCATACACAGTACATAGTCCCGAAGTCGGCGCTCAACAAATTTTGTTAGATTACAACGACAAATATAATATGTCCTACAAGTGTAATATATCAGCGCCGACTTCATAACTATGTACTATGTACTATTTAGGAAAGAAACCAACATATATTTTAATTATTTTTTTGCTTTTCTGTGCCGTAGAAGTTTAAACGTGAGGAATCCCTACATCATTAGGATTGAGGAGTAGAAGGCCAATTTTTTTATCATAGTCTCTGCTTATCAATCTCATTATATATCCTTAAGCACCAAATGGCTTACTCTTATCGCTTAGGTTTGCAGTACCCGGCATCATCAGGTTTGAGGAGTTGAAGGTCAAAATATTTATCTTATATCTCTGCATGGTAATCTTACTGCATATACGTAAGCACCAAATGGCCAACTTCTTTGGTCCAGGTTTGAAGTACCCCTGCATCATCAGGTTTGAGGAGTTGAAGGTCAAACTTTTCAAAGAATGTCTCTGCTCAGTAATATTATTAAATATTCGTAAGAACCAAATGGCTAACTTCTTTGGTTGGTTGGTGGCTAGCAATACCCCTACATCATCAGGATCGAGGAGTAGAGGTCAGTTTTTCATTATATTATTTCATCCTAAATACCTAATGTTCATTTCAAAGTCATGAGAATCGGATGAGTAGAAGCGGAGTTATTCCTCTATTTGTCGCGCACACACTAAATGCAAATTTAACTTTTGTGGTTTTCTTATGGATATCTTTGTCAGAATTGAATCAAATTAAGATAAGACCTCACGGGAAGCACCACCTTTCAAATAAAAAAATGTCAAAAACTGTTCACCTAGTCGTAAGTATCGAAAGTTCAAACATAAAAAAATACAGGCGAATTGAGAACCACCTCCTTTTTGGAAGTCGGTTAAAAATAATTAAAATATAATATATGTTGGTTTACATAGTACATAGTTCTGAGGTCCACCCCATAACTCGAAAAGTTTACCATCGGATCACACGTATGTCCAAAAACTGCTGAAAATCTTTCAATTTCCATAAAATGGGACCAATTTTTAAACTAGCCGCATACAATGAAGTTCAAATCGTGTCGATCGATAGCGGCATCGCGGTGTTATGCTCGAACATAAAAAAAATACGGACAAATATATAACCTCTTTCCTTTGGGAAGTCGGAAATTAAAAAAACAAAATTTGTGATACAACCTTCTCTGAGAAATTGTACGTTACTGATGTTTCCCTTAGCTTTAAAGCTTTTTAATCATATAATAGCCAGATTATAATCGTGCGTCGCGGCTACTATAGTTAATAGACGTAATATTTGCCACGAGTCCTGTAATTACCCAACGTACTTCGCGCCACTGGGGAGGGGAAACTGTTCAACTTATAATGATAATGACCAGTGACCATGATAATGAAATATAATGATAACCAGTTCACATCAATTCAGTGACTGGATCTAGTTAACATTGTAGTAAAATAAATGGTGCCGTTTACATGATTCCAGTTATTATAAACACGTAAAACGAGGGAACGAAAGAAATACATTTTCATTTATTAACAATAAGTAGATTCTGCCTACATTGGAACCCCACTGAATTTAAAGTTAAAATTACTACAGTCGACTGAAACATGCACATTCAGAAAAAGTACTTATATCTCTCAAACTGCCGAGATGACCTTAATCAAATCAGTAGGTTAAATATTTAACAACTTACTTGACTCTATTCACACCCAACATAATGTATGTATAGTTAACAAGAATTGAAAACATAGGCTGCATAACGATCAACTCAAATCCATCCCTCCGCGGCGTTGCCATGTCAACTCGGACAGCATTCATTATCGGCGTGTCACGTGAAGCACGCGGATTCGCTCACAATATCCGCCGCGGCTTCAGTAATTACCACACTCGAGCCTCGCGCCGCTACACGAAGGTATACTGTCGAAGTCAATCGATTCGCGCGTCAAAAAAGCCCCAAGGCACTATTTTAACTGATCGTAACAGACTGTTCATTAATGTTAGTAACTTCCCTGTAAATACTGAATTTTCAGGAAGAAGCAACAAGCCCAATAATTCAAAACTAAACATTGAAAGATCGTTAAACCGTTATAAGTACTACTTTGAATACACCACCACACAACTTTCTGCCCTATAATAGCAATGTTGTAGCTGTTATCTTCTAGTTTAAAAGTTGAAGTTAGAACAAACATACGAAGCATTGTAACTTAGTAGTCTTGAGATTATCATTATGCAACACATCTATTAGGGACTTAGTAGTCCATGTCCATGTCCCCGATGCTATTAGGGATCGATCACAGATGTCTATGAGCGATAATAATTATTACTTACCATCAGGAAGACTGCAAGCTCGTTTGCTTTCCATCATTAGAAATAATAAAGGCGTAAGTTTATTATATTAAGAATCTCTTAGCGCATAGTGCTTTAAACGGCACATAATTCCTATAATCAAGACAGTAATACGCAGCCACAAAGATGGTGCAGATAGTGATGTATTGGATTACAATTATCATATCAAGTCTTTGATCGGAAGGGCTTTATAGTCACGATAAATGGACAGCTGGACCCGATAAAAATAAAACGACACCTTTTAATGACGACGACTCGGCTCAGAATGTGAGGACGAGTAGTTTCGTATCTTTGTTAAATCGGGGAGGTTTATTTTATGCTTTCTAGCGAACTTTCAAGATTCTATTCAAGATACTTTTTAAAGATCTTATAAAAAATGTTAAGACTCCTTGTGTTTCGACCTAAATATTTGTTTTATTGCAATAGTTTTTTTATACATATACTTCCTTTTTTTTGGAAAGAATATATTCACAGATAATAATCTGTATTTATATTTTTTTAATTAATAAGAGCGTCTTAGGACCAGAATTTGCTAGGCATATGTTATGTTTTGAGGGATGGAACCACACATATTATACATATAGATACGTGTAATTCCTTCATAGTATCTGGGTTGCTGGACGATTCGAGCTCCCACTCTTGCCGCCCGCAACACCGAAAGCCCCTTTTAGTTGCCTCTTACAACAGGCACGGGATGTCGTAATCCTATTGCTATCTAGCCAGGCGGCCCAGGGAAGGACGACGTTACGTGTAGTCGCATACTGTCGTAAAAACCCGATGGTGAAATGGGCCCAATGGCTCACCCGGGTGGAGCCCGATGGGGCAATACGCTCAAAGGATTTCGGTTGTGTTCTTTTGGAGATCCCGGAGTCCTCTTTGTAGCGTCGAGGACGGCGAGTAACCGAGGCGGTAAAAATCCCACATAACCTGGCGCCGCTCCCGCGTCGTCGGGTAAGTACCTTTTGAAGGTTCCCTCCCCGACAACAAAAAAAAACGGTTGCAGTAATCACATCAACTCAACATAAATTGAACACACGCTAGACAGCTAGTTCTACACATAAAAATGCTTACATATCATACAATTTTAAATATCAAAAATTGGATTTTCTTTAGACCTAAGGACGCTTGGGATTTAGTCCTAAGAAAGAGCACTTAATTCTACGCCGATGAAACGTCTGGATTTTGCTCTTTGTGATACCTACTTTACCTTTGAAGTATTTACAATTGCTTTGAATTTATTACATTTGTGAAATAAGATCTAAATGTGAAAAAACTACTTTATTATATTACTTTTGACAACGTGTAATGCTTCTTTTAAGCCAAATATAATCAAAGTGTAGTCCTTATAAAAATAAATTATGAATATATACGTTTATTATTCACTTTATCGCAATGCAAGTTTAAACAAGCGAAGATTAAAAAAAAATGACTAACGACAATAACAGAATAAAAAATGTGACAATGACATCGGTGTCAAACACAATAAACCTGGTCGAAGAGAAAACAGAGTTGGCAGAGACCAAACACGATTATAGCAAAACCGTTGACCCCGCTCTGAGGTGTCGGAGTTGGTACCGGCCAATTGACGCGCGGTCTCGGCCACGCGTGAGAACGTTTGAACAAATACTCTTATCCCTTTAGTTTATTCAGTACCGGTATGTGAGATAAAGTAACCCAATAGACTCCTAATGCACAACCTCTTCGTGCTACTTGATCGTACTTAAATTGTGCTACTATAGATTTTACGTCAAGCTTGTCGACGATCTTCATTGATCCTAGATTTCGGTGAATTTCGGTTCGCACCCACTCGGGGGCCGAGCCTATCGTCGGCTATTAGCATTCTGACCTAATTATAAGCGACCTGATAAAATCAACGTGGTATCTACAAACTCCAAATAGTGCAGCGAGTTCAAACACTTATTCAAAATAAAAGTGATACCTATTAGCAGTCTATTTGGTTTGTCGTCTGTTACCGGTAATGAATAATTTCGTTAACGTCAACTTAACACTCGAAAAAAATCAAATACCGTTGGTTGCCTGACCGACGACCTTTGGCAGATAAATTAACATAAATAGTGTCTAAGTGGATACCGAAAAATAATATCACATTTTTCACTTAATCTATAATTATTAATATTTTCATACTGAATCTATAGGTGTCTGTGGGTATCTATAGGTACTGAATCTATAGGTGTCTCCATCCACCATAAATGTAAGAACGAACACTACATTACTTTACTTTCATTTTTTTTTAAGATTTAAGTAGCTAACGAGCATACAGTCCACCTAATGGTAAGCGGACACTGCCGGCCATGCACATCTGTAAGTAACTTTATACAGAACAGGGGTTCTATCTAAAGTCATTCATAGATGCGTTGCTACTCCCGAGGACTGAGATAATCGTCTCATTCATATGAGTCGGCAACTACACCCTTCCACCGAAACGCATGAACTGCTTCACGCTAGAAATACGCTAATACTGTGGCAGTGATACCTTCCTGGTCGAACTAGACTGTTTCTACCACCTGGTAAACCACTAGAAAATTTATGTATCGTCTCGCTACATACATTTCTCAACTAAATACAACCTAAATAAAGTTAGCTACCATTTTATGTACATTCCATTCAAAAGTAAGACCGTCTTGAATGGTTTCCAACAGATTAAAGGAAAATTGACGACCCGTGTAGTGGAACGATCACCATACGACACGCAGTGGGTCCCGGATTCGATCCCCGACCAGAGAGAAATCTAAATGATGAGTTTATATTTCTGTTCTGGGACTGGGTGTTGTGTGTCCATGGCACCCACGACACAGGAGAAAATCCTAGTGTGGGGCTATGAGTGTAGAAAGCATTTTAAGCATTAAATATAATGACATCGTATAGCTCAAGGCACGCAGGACCAAAGCAACGGACATTTTATAGATCAATATTTTTTTAATCAAAGACGAGATATAATATAGACAAAGTTACGGACAAAACTAAGTTGTAAATAAAATAATCAAAGACTTTAGTAAGTAAAACAAATCGTGTCAACGCCTCATTGACCTTCCATACGAGAGAGAATATCAGAGCGAGGAAAGATAAAAAATATATTTTTTGGCACGGGTGAAAGCTGATGTAGATTTTAACTCTTTCCGATTTATGTCTTGTAATTCATTACACGAACAATAGTCAGAAAGAATAAAATGTTTAATAAAAAGCTTACATTGCTCACGAGACAGGGAGAAAAATATTTATGTATCAAAATTATTATTCGTGAAAAGTCTATCAAGTTCTTCGTTGAGAAAATTTACGAGTAAGTACACTACAAAAGTGAATTAAACATTTGATATCCTTTTATAACATTTAAAAAACAATATTTTACTATATTTGTTATATAAACTAAAAATAATTAATTAATAGCATATTGAACTTGCATAGTAGTAGCACGCATGTAACTAGGTATGAAAGGCAAATCTAAACTTTACCATTGAAATTAAAGCAAAATTAATTGTTGGTATCTTTGTGTTGCCGTTATACAAATGAATGTATATATCATAATCTTATTAAATCTTAATGCACAGCACTTAAATCATCGTTCAAATTTATGTTGATCGTGCCTAACATTTTAAAGGGTAAAGACTAATACAAGATGTTAATTTTACGCCATAAGCGGAGACCTACCGAATTTGTACCGCCGTGTCTAGTAATAAACTGACAGACATATGGCCCCACACATCGAACGGGTGCGTAAACTCATAACTTATAAAACGACATTCACTACATTTACACCTAGTTTTGTAATGTTTAAATTTCGAGACGTATGTACGACGTGGTTGTCGACGATCGTTAAGTTACAAATTATTCATAATTACGAGCGTCTACGGTAAACAGTTTTGGATTTATGAGCGACTGAGGAGCATTAAACAGGTTTATTGCTGATGTATCCTGAATTCGTGGCGCTATCAACATTTTACAGATACATTTTACTGTGTACTAGATCCTTCCAAGCCAGTTTGCAATATATGACCATAGTAAACCTTGGTGATATATACTCTACGATCACCATGGCAAACTATAGGTAATACGTTTACGATACGATCGACTATACATGACTAACAGATATTTGCAGCTTACATACCAACCAAACGTTGAAACCCTTAAAACAAAGGAATTTTTTGTACTTGCATGACATGACACTAAAGTTCGTAAATTAAAGTCTTATCAATATGCCGTGAAAGTGAGTTTCACAGCGATCTGCCAATTACGTCCTGACTAATAACGAAAGGTAATTAATAAGCTGAATTCACAGGGCGCGAAATGTTTAACGGATTGACGTGAACAAATGCGAACACATCAGTTACGAAGATGAAAAACGAGTGTTCGGAGAGCGAAAGTGATCATTTCGCTATGGTCAGGTCATTATGAACATTCGAATTTTAATATGCCTAGAAGATTTTAATGAATCAGAATGGAATGTATAGGAAGTGAATCAGAAAAGACTACGTCATTACAGGTGTACAGGTTTGATATAAACGAGTATATATTTTATTCTAATATATAGGTATATTAAAAGCGACTGTAACTTTATGCTTAAGAGCAACATCTGCGACAACCCTATGTAAGATTGATTCCATCACTTTTTGCGATATGTAAATGTACTCGGCCCACAGATGGATATTTATAAACCACTTCTAATAGAAGTCATACGTGAGATCGATGACATGCGTTTCTGCACGTGAGAAATAAGCTGAAATGGTATATTGCCTAACGACATTTAAACAAAACAACAGAAACAAAACTGTAGCAAAAGCAAACAAAACGCCGCCGCGATTGAACCATGAAAAACTTTAAAGAATTGTCCAATAAACTACTCATTCGAGTTACATGCTACGCGTGCCTGCGTCATACATTACATTGAACTAGTAACATCGTTAAAAACATTAGAACAAAAAACTCGACTGGTTAAAACGAATTTTTTGTTCATATATTTAATTTTTACGTTCATGAGTTTTTGTCAAAATAGTGAAGTAAAAGTATATGTATTTATATATATCACGTTTCATTTGATACCCATATAGTCGTCCCTCCTCCCCCTTTTTGCTCTATTTGCAGGCGCCATGTTAAATTTATATAGCTAATGTCACTCTGCAAACTGAGACGATTCTAATGATACGTAATAAGTCACAATCCTTTAAGCCGTTTGGGCTGTAGTGAGTGCCAAAAAAATGGACATACATACAAACAAACATACATACATACATAGGTACATACATAGGTACATACATATATACATACGATACATACATACGTAAATACATACGCTCGAAAAACATTCTCCTCCTTCTGACGCAGTCGGGTAAATAAAAATTACTAGTTTATTCCCGCGTCCGCCCGCTTCGGTCACGTTCACCAAGGTAATGAGTATCCTATGTGCTAATCCAGGTCATAAACTAGCTGTGTGCCATTCCAGCGAAATCCGACTAGTCGTTTTTGCGTAAAACAGTAACAAACACACATACATCCTCGCAAACTTTCGCATTTATAATATTAGTAAGATTAATTTTTCTTCCACGAGACATGCAACTTGGTCAACAGGTGTAGCACTGCATCTGAGGTCGGTCTGATGTATGACTCTGATCATATCGGAGGTTGAGTAATAATTATATATGTCCTATTATCCATGGGCAGCAGTTGTTACAATAAATAATGTCACCAAAAATTACAACAAGGATAGTAGCACAATAATCTTCCAAATTGAAACTATGTTTTCGTTAATTATTAATTAGACAATAATTTGTTACAGATAGCAGTTCCAGACGCTATTAAACGTTATCAAGTAACTAATTTCTTTTCTAATCACTTGAATAATATCTTACATATTACAGTGATTTGTAACATTCGCAATTAAGATGTCATCGACGCGTTTAGATTTATGCGTGGCAATTATACGCTTATAATGTGAACTTGAATATTGATCAGACTAGACTAATATAAACAACCGTACAATTAGACGCGGATCCGTTAATAACGGTATTAGTCGATAAGATTTTGATGACCTTTTAAAATCGATGAATAACTTCGCACTTATATCCGTCCATTATAGATTTCAACAAAATGTACATTTGTTCTCTTTCTCTCTTTTCGTTTAAGATGCTCAATTGTTCACGTAGTGGACCACCAACCCCAGTATCGTCTGTAGGGAAGAACGGCAATATCTTACGACACCGTTCGTATTTTCATGAAAACTGATACTGACAACACAAATACTAATACAATGAAACCCCGATTACAGATCTAAAATTATTGGTTGAACTCGGAACTTTCTGTATGTTGGAGCTATAGTGATATCCCTGTTACATGGCTCGTCTTTATGGATGTATTTGCGACTCTTAACAATAATTAGGTATACATTGTTCCTCTTTCGTGCGCGGTTTGTCGGTGGAAGTATCTTAACAGTAGCTACTACTAGCGCAACAGGCTCAGAAGAATCCGATTGCGTTCCGTAGGAGATCTAGGAGTCCTCTTCACAGCGACAAGGACTGCCACCGGGAGGTTTTTAATGCGGGAAAAATCCCATATAACCCGGCGTCGTTCCCACGGCGTCGGGTACCTTTATTTTCCACTCGAAAACGAAAAAAATACTTTTGCTAGTCCGTATCACATGAAAAGAGAGGTCAACATACATGATGACTATTCAGTGAATGATACGCCTGTATCTTACTAACAAATATACAATATAATCAAAACTATATGATATACGGAGAAGCTTATTTGAATAGACATTGAAATGCTCGAGATTGCTATACTTTGCCAAAGTTAAACGCATAGCTTGCCGATATCACTAACGAGATCTTTTATTATTATGCATCATTTTATATTATGTTCATCAAATAAATAAATATGATCATCAAATAAATAAATATAATGAATGGAAAGTGTTCTAGAGCCATTAAAATCTTCACGAGTATAAAAAATCCCAACAAATAAAAATGTATTTCAGTTAAAGGCAATGTGTCAAAACCGTGAAAGTTTTAGCACTAGCTTTACTTGGTTTAAACGAGGACAGTTGTCGCTTAAAGCAGTTTCGACTTTTTAACACTCGCTGAACACAACAATGACATTGCGTTAAGTGCCCTCTTGTGCTCTCGCGACAAATATTTGTACAAACACGCACACATCTCTTTATTTACAAATAATCAGTGGGAACCAACGGCCCGAGGCGTCCTGTCTCACAGCCGAAAATATCTGCTGCTATTCTTTTAAAACCTTTTAGTTGAACGTTCGTAATATGAACCGAGGCACATGTACTTACACGGAAACAATAATGGTCGACATATGCAAATTTAACGTCAAATAACTTATGAACATTTTTGAAATAACTTGATCTTTAAAATATCAACGCAGATATCATGTTTGTATGTAAATATTTTACAAAAAGTGTAATTCTGTTTTATACTGTTTATAAACAAAAATAAAACACATGCGCAAGCTTGCACCTATTATGTTCATATCTGGTCAAATGTACGTTCTTTAAAACTATGTAATGTATTAATGTATTTTGACGACCCGCGTGGCGGAGCGGTCACCATACCGGTCTGACACGCAGTGGGTCCCGGGTTCGATTCCCGGCCAGACAGAAATTTGAATGATGAGTTTAGGTT
>MOOZ01001728.1:246606-258758 GCA_002930495.1 Cecropterus lyciades | reverse complement strand
GTTTGTATGTAAATATTTTACAAAAAGTGTAATTCTGTTTTATACTGTTTAAACAAAAATAAAACACATGCGCAAGCTTGCACTTAAAAAACCTATTATGTTCATATCTGGTCAAATGTACGTTCTTTAAAACTATGTAATGTATTATTGCGCTAAACATAATATAACACTAAGTTATTTGCAATCACAGCGCTATAATAAAGTTTATGCATAAATAAATCAACAAGGAAACGAATTTTAAAAGTCAATGGCCTTTTATTCGTACCTTAACGGAAACCCAAGTACGCTAAGTACATTGCATTACAATAGAGTAAGTACGATAAATTATTTCCGTTTACAGAACTAGATGCTCGTGTTGGTACAAAACTGCATCCGCGAACCGCACTCGCTTTACCGATACTCCTAAAGCGTGCGCAATAACGCTCAATTTTCGAGAAAACAACTATAACTCAAAGCGATGCACTCTGTCGTCTGTGTTCCTTTCTTCCGGGCAATTTCTATTACCATATAGACGCGCTACTTTTCAATTCTTTTCCATTAAACTTGGTGCATCGCCGTGCGTTCCGCTGCCGACTACGTCTTGGTTGCTATTCTGAAAACACATTTATAAAATGCTCTTTACCCGGCCACAGCGGTCCCCTGCGACTGACATTCTATTGCGAATTTCAAAGTATATTTTCACATAAGGAAAAGTGCCCCGGGTCAATGAAACTTCCGTACCCACCATAAAAGTGTGTTTCATCTTTTGCAAATTCCTTGTTTAAATCCAATCATATCTACTTTCGTGGGAAATATTTTTTACATATGTACTGGTCGTGTAAAAACATTTATTGTAATACTTTGAGTACTTATCATACCGTTGTCATGCGGGTTTTATATACGTCTAAAGTGAGGAATAATCTCCCTTACGAATAAAAGCTAGAAACCAAAAGTATAGAATCTTTCGGTCATGAAAAACCGCTTACTTTCTCACTTAAATAGTCAGCTTCTTTCACAGTCTGGTGGGTTGGGATGTAAAGTACAATTTGATATGCTGAAAGTATTTTGAACACTTTATGTTTTTGTCTTACAAGTCATAACCATACTGTCACACTCTTAATAATCATACAATAGTATACTTAATATAATAACATATTTATTAAAAGTAATCTAAACCACCCTTCAGAGGTGTATAGACAAATCTCACACGGTTACTGCTTTATTTGTGAAGTTCTGCGTTCATGGACAAGTGCAATAAAATATTTATTTTTAAGCAAAGATATTTATTGGCATACAATTTTTAAGCTATAACTTATAATTAACGAAAAAAACTGATCCCATACAATTGAGCAAAGAAACTAAGTTTATCCAACTCATAGTCGGCGAGTGTATGAACAAGGTTGGCGAGATTTCGTAGAACGATGACAACGCGCTAAGCCGCACAGATGCACAAACGAAAGGCTTAAAGTCGACCTCACAATTTGTCACAACAATAAAATTTCATAACCAAAATATCGCTTAACAATAAACGGTGCATTATATTCAATGGCAGCAAACAAGCATTATTCCTTCAACAAAGACGTCTCTATACGATATAGACGGTAGCCGTCGAGAATTATCTGACATGTTTCACAAATAAATAGGAGCTATTTTATATCACAATGGAATACACACCATACCTTTACCGGAATTGAATTCAGGGATGCCAAGAAAAAAATCCATTTATCAAACAAGAGATGGGCTCAATGATATAGATCAGTGGAGTCTATTATAACCCTTTTCGATCTATTTCAGAATGCACAGCCTTATAAAAACAGCTTATTAACATATCGTATTATGTGAAAAACACAGACAAAACACCTGCCGAATGTTTTATTTATATTAATATTAATAAATCAGGGCCTGCAATGTAAAATAAAGTCTCCCTAATATATTTCCTTGTTAAAAACTTGTAGTCTGTAGAATCCAGACTACAAGTCTCTATTTATAAATAATAGGTATAGTTCGTATTCGTTTGTCAAAGAAAAATGCGATTAACTAACAGTGTCAGCTAGTAATAACACTAAGTTTGAATCCAACAATATTGCTATAATCTAGACACAAGTTGTATATATGATCAAAACATGCGAGAATATATTCATGAACATACGTACTCTATAGTATTAAAACATAATCAAAACAAACGACTGTCTCATAACAAATGTATTAGACAAATAATCTTCACTTGTCAACAGCAATTTATGTTATTACACTTCTTTAACCTTGAGTTTTATCGTCAAACAATATGTAAGTTTGATATCCCATTGATATAACTATCCACGGAAGCGACCGTTCGGTAGTCTAATCGTTACCACGCAAGTGTCGGACTAAGTGTTACATCACACACGATGTGTTTGTCCGGTGATAATATTGTATGATAGTGTTTTTTCAAACCACTGGGCGGTCTATTTGCACCTTGATAAGAACCTACCGCTTAGTTACTGTAAAAGATCTTCGTTCAAGTATTTTTTTATGTAATATATGGATTTAATATAAGGTAGAGTATGGTTCGATCGGAGTAGTTTTACCAGCATACCTATTTTTTGTTCTCCAGGGGGAAACCTTCAAAAGGAACCCGACACATATGGCTCCTGACCCGGTATGTTGGATTTTTTACCGTTCCTCAATCCCCCCAGGTGCCGTCCGAGGGGCTGCGAAGAGGAGTCTGGGATCTCCAAAGGAACGTAAGCGAGGTTCTCTAAGCGCGTTACCCCATCGGGATCCATCCAGGTCCGCGAGGCCACCGCACCATCTGGTCTTTACGACGGTATACGACCTCACATACGACGGTATGTGAGTCCTTCCCGGGTACGCTTGCTTGGATGGTCGAGCTCCCACTCTTCCCGCCCGCAATCCCAGAAACCTTTTTAGTCTCCCCTTACGACAGGATACCGTAGTGGGATACCCTACTCTGATCACGAAACTACAGGGACACGGGAATAGTAACCGATGTTAGACTTAGAGCTTAGAGCCCCTGTTCTATCAGAAGTTGCTCACAGATGTGTATGGACGACGGTGACCAATTATCCTCAGGTGGACTGCTTGCTACATCAATCTAATAAAAATCATATGGACAGGCATATTGCACTAAAGCATTTATAACTGGGCAATGGATACGTGCGCACCAGTGATGTTATAGTTCAATGATGATTCAATAGGCAATGCTTCTTAACATGATTGAAGAGTGCTGCCAGCCCTGCGTAGTATCGATACTGCCATCGACCCATAGAACTAAAAACAAATGATAAGAAGAGTATTCATAATATAGTTTTATTCTACAGATTTATCTTTAAAATAAAAAAATATATATACCTAACCTAAAATTATTTGAACGTTTTGGGTTATAGTAAAATATTCAAAGTTGTTTATTGTAAACAGTACCTTTGTAACATACATTCCTATTTGTATTACCAATAGAACTAGTTACATAATCACGATAACTTTCACAGACGCGGAATATTAGCCGTTACATGGTATTTCACAAGCGAATATTGTTGAAACATATATTAATTAATAGCAACACCGGCGAGCAAGGATCCAGCGTCGAAGGCGCGATAACGTCTCATCAGACGAGTAATTCATGTCCCGGCGGTTCCGCGAGCTCACCGAGCACGAATCGAAACTCACGATCGGACCTCATGATCGAAATACATGGATGTACACCGGTATGTATTACCATAAAAGATTTACCGTATGACGACTCTTTTAGACAACGTGGAATATGAATTCGTTTGTACACGAAATTGCATACATTGTCATAACATTTGTTCTCATATGCGCTCCGACTGGGACGTTGCTTTATACGCTCTTTGTTTCGATCGCCAACAAAAAATACCGAAACGTACCCGTACGTGTAGCGATCGATGTAGCCGTCGATATTTTTTGTTTGGTAGTCGGATCGGATGCGATACTGAGTGATCAGTCAGTGTGTAGGGTGCGTGGTAATCGCGGACGACATAAGTAGGTCCGCGGGCAGAGGCACGCATCATTTGCCGGCCGTCCGAGGCGATTAACTTCGGCGGCGTTGACACGGGTGTCCGCCGCGTGACCGTATGTAATTACAAATTGAGCTTCACTGAACATCCGACCAATTTTCTCTACTACTTAACCTTTAAATATCTGCTCCGTCAATCGAGCAAAAAATAGCTTTACGTTGCGACTGTCGAAATTTAAATGTTTGTAGCTAAATCTATAAACAATGTCACATGTAAAAGAGCATGGACTCCTGCGGCGTTCGAATAACTGGAAAGGTAGACAGACGTATAACATCAGTTTTTATTTTATATTAAAGGACATATTGTATTAGATAAAGGATGGGTTGTAATAGTGTCGCGTCATCCACATTAGTAATGCGCCTCCTGGCGGGGCGTCACCCTGCACCGTGAAACCGACGTAACTTTTATTGTGTACTGATATCCTAAAGAATAAAATTATAAAATAAATAAATTTAAAGAGGTCGAGCCTCGGTCGCTCTCGGAAATATTTATTCAAATAAGTCGCCATCAACCCGACCGTAAAAGTACGCGGAGGGTTGAGGGGCCAGAGGTTTTATTAATATTAAACGAATGCTTCAGTTGACACAAATTGGCGATAACCGAAGCGAGTAACTCATAAAATTCTTCGTTTCGCTTTGCGTTCATTATTTGCATCTGATGGAGGAGGAGATAAGGTATGGCGTATGCGCGAGGTCAAAGCGGGGACGTAGTTAAATCTGCCGAGATAATGGGAAGCGCGTTGAGGGCTAGAGTTATGCTGGAACGTCCAGTCAAACGCCCAACAATCGACGGTAACTGTAAATCGATCTGTGTGAGAAAACAATCGGACGCGCTCGGCCCAGTCTCGCGGCTTCGGCATCGCTGCGCCAATATTATTATCGCACTATAAAACAATAGAGTTAAGTGGCGCGCCAACCCTGCATAGCACACGAAGCAATTCCTCCTCTTTGGCGACTGCATACTTAGAATGGGGTCACGGAAACGCTTAGACTTTATGCTACTTTATTTTTTTTTTTGCGTTTTTTAACTATTTTAATGACTGTTGTAATACTAAATCATTTTCATGCTTGAGTGAAAATATAAATGCACTTGGGCCAAACGGAAATGTATGAGTAAACATAATTATAAAAGTCTAATCGTTACGTTGACTTTGTTTCAACAAAGCTATACCTTTGCATTAAGACATTATTATTAATAATTAATACATGTATGTTGATTATTAAGAATATGTGATATTTATACAATAGCTAAAAGCAAATACTGATCCTTAACAACGCATTATCATTGCGACTGTAATTTACCCTCAAACTGTGACCGCTTAAACGAATACTGGCTCCCGGCCCGGAATAAAACGGTTAATTAAGAGTAATTTATATAAATGGGCTTCGTGCTATTCGAAGAGCAAATTATCTACGATAGGCGATCTTTCGGGGCTCGTGTAACAAATAGACATAGGCTTTCGGCCAAAAGTCAGTATGATAGGAGGTCCCGATAGCTGCGAGGAAACGGCATCGACGACGGACGAAATTATTTACCTCTTTCAAGATGTAGGGCGAGGGAAGCCGCGGCGCTCTCCGACCGAGGTAACGCAAGAGCTTCTGTAGATTTATTGCCGCGATATGCAAAGCGAGCGTCAAACTGAACATTTCTCACCTAATTTAAAGAAGGTCGGGAGCGAGCGAAGCGCGGTACGTTCACATAGAACTATCCTATAAAAAGTTTGTCGACACCGTAGCTCACTTCAACGAGTGGATGATGTCAGTAATTTGTTTGACGCAAAGATGACACTTTTATATGATAGTTAAAAAACAATGAGTCAGCGAGCTGGGAATGCCGACGGGACCGCGACATCGGCCCCGCTTCATAAAAGGAGTGAGACTAGAACAATGCGCGTGGCCAATTAAAGGCGTCTCCGGGACACGAAGCTCGTGTTACCACCTTGCGGAGGTTGACAATTCATGAACTCCATAATTTCAAATTATATTTAGTCTCAAAATATTCCCATTGAAGACGGCACTCATTTCGCAACCCACACAATTACAGAAATAAAATTTAAATTCAGCATTCATTCAGGGCGAATACGATAATGTAAGTTTTTGAAAAGTGCGTTATTGTCAAAAGTGTGAGGTGTTTCACCTTAGCGAGAGTCTGCGCGGGCGTCGGGAGTCCTGCTGTGCTCGACCGCGCCTCGGGACTCCGCAGTTTAATTTATCGCGAACAATCACATTACCATATCACTAATATAATGCGGTCGCATCCACGTACGCACCTTAAATGGTTTTTGGGCCCTTTTGTTGTTCAAAATTTATGAATTCTGTAAAAGCTTTCGTATTATTTTCCAGTCGTGGATTATCGGCAGTGGTATGTAAACATAACTTTGTAACAGTCTTACATGGATAATATTAATACAGAAATAATATATAGTCGTACTTCGTTGAATTGTATGCGGTTTTGATTCATTCATGTAGTGAGTAAGTAAAATTTTACTCTAATAGTTTGAAGGAAAGTAACATAATTATAAAAGTAGTAGAACGATGTGATGTTCGACTCTAACGATATCATAGGCGCACCTATGATTATCTGTCTTATACTTAACAACAGTATCAAGCATTGCAGTTTTTTGAATGAAGGGTGTGATAAAAGAGAGACACTTATACGAATGTTACGACCCTCAGAGTAGCAAGCAATGCACCTACGACCGACCTCTTACATCTATTCATGCCTCCAATGTGCGTCAATCGACATTTATTATCAACTGCGTGTTCATTTGCTATTCATATAATATAAAAATAATAATGAACAGAACAGATATATTCTGAATAAGCCACAAAAAATTAGGAATTGAGGTCAGATAATAAGATGTCATTTTAATATCATTTAAAACGTCAATTCATAGAAAGTAGGTCGAACATACAGTATAATTCATATTCATTTTATCAAATAAAGCATTTTACTAACCAATATAGCTCATGTTACCCACGACGTATAGCATACATTCATATTAAAGGGAAAAAACATCGTATTAACGTAATATTCAAATTTAGTCACAACAAAAGAGTCCAATCCCACAGTTCAGGTTTCAAAGAATACGTATAGCATAAGTAATACAATACGCGCCCTCTGCTTGCTAGGGAGACCCTTCTCTACTGATAAAATTGTTAAATACACTAGTATAATGCCCCGACTTTATTTAAACTATAGGAAGTACATCTAATAAAAATATGTAAATACAAAAGTTTCCATTGTCCGTATTGCACGTTAAATTACATCTATAAATGGATAATACTCAAAATAAAACGTAACTTACTTGAAGAATTTTCACATACATATTACAACAGAATTCTTTCAAATGACGGCAGATATACACACTACTATTATTGAAAATAAGTAGAATTGGTCTAACAGTATACTGTCAATACGAAATAATATTTTAAATGGAATAAATAAGCTCATAAAAAATTCTTTCAAATTTCAAAGTCGACACACAAACCCACGGACGTGAAAGTGTGGATAATAAGGCATGGGTCCCATTGTTAGGCGCGAATCTGGGTAAAAATGATATGACCAATGAATAACATAACAGCTAAATAGAATAACACGCACGTAGCGGTAGAGGCATGATTGACACGTGATCCGAGGCCCGTGAATTTAGAATCGCTTTCAATGAATATTTTTTACACGCAGATTTTTATTACCCTGTGGGGTACGTACCCGAAGTAATGCGGACAATATGTAATGCGGAGTTAATATTACAATAGGTATGGGTTTTAGGGTGTTTTTGTAAGAGAACTAGTAGTTACGAATAGTTATTTCAATGCAGTTTTTAACGCTTTTACTCACGCATTGTCTAATTAAATCTATTATTCACATGGAATAACTTTAAAAAAGCGGTCATATTTACTAAATAATAACAGGTTTCCTTCTAACAATATAATTAGCTGTAGGTACACTTATATTGTGTAAACTACAGAAAAAACAAACATACGAACAGCTCAACGGCAGGATGCTAATTAATTAAAATAAAAAAGTAAAACATGTGTACCGCAGTCAGAATAATCATAACCAGAATCAAGTGAAGCGAGCGTAGCCGTAGTGCCAATTCATTACCATTTTAATAGAGATAATCCGCTTACATAAACTCCGCTGCATATCAAATCATAATGATCTACATTATCGGATGAACATTTGAATTGAATGCCTCATTACAATGACGTAATATTTTTGCTCGGACGATACGAAAAGAGTTATGTAAGGTATAGCGGGACGGGATAGCGTTGCGTTTCGCGAACGTATGGTAAAAACGCGGTAGCCGTGCCTAAAAACGTAAAGGGACCACCATGTAAATTATTCCAGTGGCCGACTTGAATTATCGGGCTTGCGTCGCAATAAAACTCCAACACTGGAAATTTTATCAGGAAAGGAGGTACACGTTGCCATATTTCATTAGGCCAACGGTATGTTTGTGTTCGGGCGCAAAAATATTATATTAATCCGCGAAGTTACGGGTTTGCATTATTGTGTCGTCCTTACAGTTGATATTTATTGTGTTGTGAGGAAAGAGTAGGCGCGGCGCTCGGTAGGCTGTCGGAGACTCGTGTCTCGGCGGAATTTGTCCCGGGACACAATAAATAACGAGGAAAACAAATAATAATGTCTTCTATTAGCGCTGCGAGCTTCGGATGATTTATCAATTGTTGCGCCACTACGAAACTTGTTATTGTATCAACCAACAGTTAATAGACTGTTACAATAGTTTAATGTTGTTACATTTTCAGGCATTATTTATCACAATAACGTCTCTCATACATTTTATATATATATTCGCGTTAAAAGTTATAGTCGTGTTCTAAGAGTTATTATCTACAGTGCCTCTTTCTTACAAAACTGTAAAACTTATCACTTAAGTTTAATAAAACCATTTAGTTAACTAAATTACTCGTAAGATAGGAATGCATATGTAATGTTCCTATTGTACATAAGATTAATTTCCAGCTATAAAAAGTGGCAGCGCAAATTCTGCAGTACTTCAAATAACAACAGCGTCTATAATAAAAATAAGTGGAGGTTAAAGTGAACCCGACAAATAACTGAGCCAAGCGGGCACCGTACATCACCGGGAAGAATTTAATCAGAAGAGTCAACAGAGTGGCCGGTATGCCGATGATATCTAGAGACGCTCATTGGCGGCACAAGCCGAACAAATTGGAAAAGGTGGGGTGTGCGAACGCAACAAAGGTTACAATTGAAATTTCCAAGATGCCTGTTACATTTTTCTTAGTGGAAGCACGTACCACTCGACGGGAGACACGCGGTTTCGTTCTTTATACGAAATTCGACACAATAACGTTCTTCCGTTTATAATGGTGCCGCAGTTTTACGACTGCGGGTTCTACGGTACGTGACGCACAATCGCATTTCCAAGTATTGATAGGCTCTGATATTGCTCAAGGGATTGTATAAGGAACCAGCCGATCTATACACCAAAATAATGTCAGTATGAGGCATCGCCTATTTACTATAGGCTACGTTTATTGGAAAGGGCGCTGCACTCCAATTCTATTAGCGAAGAGCCTCAGCGAAGTTTACAGTAGCATCAAAGTAAGTCAAGGGAGACCCTTTCCGGGGCGATATCCTATTTTCTCGAGACACCGCAGCCAGAATTAGTCTCTCCTCATTATCGAAGGGGCCTCCAGTCTGGCGGATCCGATTTAAGTGGAAACTACGTCCGATAAATATTCCATGCGAAAATACAGCGTTTTACGTTTTTAAGTTTTAGTATTTTAGTTACTTTAATGGAAAACAAATTATAGCATCATTCACGTCTCCATGTATCACTCTCCATAGGTTTTCACAGAAACGATTCATGTTTTACATATTACTTAGCTGTAATACATATAAACATATCTATAAATTATATTCCAGGGAGCTAAGAGATGAATTATATTTATATTAGGATTTTCTTTAAAGCAATAATATTTAATAACAGTATGTTATATTGGAATAAATAACTAGTATTAAATTACGTGGTGTCACAATAGGCTGTATTTTAACTGAGTCTATTTATATCTTAAGTGTTTCTAATATGACACTGTTCCATGTAAGTAGCCTTTTCTCTCAAGAAATATAGAAACAGGCAATCGTCGACCAGAAAGTCATATAATGAAGCGAATATAACTTTTCTAGTATAACATAAAATTGCTTCGGTTGAGATAAGTACGTGGGTACTTTGTTGCTTTCCTTTGTTAGACAGTTTTAAGTTCAAAACTCGGGTCGAGTCAACGTGTATACCTTATCTAAATTAGTCCTTCGTTTATCAATTAACGAGTGTTTAACCTCAGCTACTTAGAGGACAGGATGCTCGATTGCAGATATTTTTATCTTCGAATAGCTTCCTAAGGTACAAAATGTTTATTGTGAACTATTACCCAACACTGTATGCGCAGTTTTATGATTCACAATTCGAATGCTGTTCTACAGCTTTAGTATTGAATCTACTACTACTCTAGTAACTCTATATAAATGTAATCGTATATCGTAATTTTCAATTCGATATGCCTAACTCTCGACTTCGACTTATATTGTATAATATAATTTTAGCCACTTAGATTCTACTAGAAATACTTTCACTTTAATTTAAGCATGTACCTAAGTAAAATTATTAATAATGAAATAGTGATTTAGGCCAATATTTATACCGATAATGCTTGCGCTATGGTGTAATAATGCTGTTGGAATATTACATATTAGACGACCATCTTAGTCCTTAGGATATGTGCCATTATGCTCGGCTTGAAGTAAAACCCTCATCGAACTGTATGCTGCATAAATATTATGAAAAAGTGCCATATGGTATATACATTTTCGAATACCTAGTCAGAGATTTGTGGTCACACGGACACATCGCAATACAATCATACTCGTACATTAGTCAATGCCTGCGGTCGGCTGTTCCAAGTAGACAAAGTGAATACTGATTGATTGCTCATCAAAGAAACAAACGCCATGAGGTAGATATTACAAAGACGGTAAAGTTAACTATCGCCGTATAATCATTATAGTAAAAACCTATGCTCGTTGACGTGTGTAAAAATTTTAAGTGTTCCTTTGTTACTCACTATCATAATAGTACAATAATTGAAATATGGTAAACTATCCGCAATTGAAGAGCGGTAAATCCAACGTAAAAACAAAGTATGCTTCGTAAGTATTCGTGCTGCCGTGTATCTAGCAGTTTAAAGGCAGACATAGGGCATTCGACATTCCGACTTAGTCATTACAGGTAGTAAAGGGTCGGTAGTAAAGGGTAAACTTTAGAGATAGCTCTTATTTTATATCTACCTGGTTACGGACATCACGGCATTGACGCTATAATATTTTGCAATGTAACCTTATGCCGTTTGACATAGCTGTCAGTCGATTGACAGAGATTTCAAAATTCATAGTAAAGACGAGACAAAATCTGTCGTGTCCACTACTTTAACCTATATTAACTAGTTGCCCTTCGCAGCTGTCGAAATTCGACCGAAATTAATCCCATTTTTTTTACTACAACTTTTTATACGTGTTTTCCTTTGTACATTAAAATTAAAAATACTTTTTAAATGTCATTATAGGGAAATGAGATTTTATTTTATTGAGTAAGCTACATTTAAAAGCAATAACACGTCAGCGTGTAACAAATAGTGTTTGTGCTAAATGTGTTGCTAAGTGCATATCTCGAGAGTACCTGAACCGACTTCACTAATTATTATTTTATAATATTCCTTGAAGTACGAGGATGGTTCTTACGGAGAGAAAAACTGCCTTGCCTAAAAAAGTCTAAGAACAACACTTTTCTATATTCCCATACAAAAGGTTTGTAATAATATATAATTTAACGTGTCACATTGTTTGTCCGCTAAGGACTCGTAAACTACTGAACCTATTTCAATCAAATTTGCACAGCGTGTACAGTTTGATGCAACTTGAAAGATACGAAATCTTAATGTGCATACTAGTGATGTAACGAATATTCGCATTCGCATTCGCATTCGCGAATATTCGCATATTTTTTGACATTCGCATTCGCATTCGTATTCGCAAGAAAAAATGCGAATGTTTGGCGAATGTATTTGACAAACTAATAGAAAATTATGTATG
>MOOZ01001728.1:215496-239047 GCA_002930495.1 Cecropterus lyciades | reverse complement strand
TTGATTTGGGAGAAAATTTAATAGTAAGCATTGAGAATGCATCTTTTATGTCAATGGAGCAGATGTATGGACTAAGACTGACTGAAAATAATATAGGAAATATTAGTAAAGGCGTGTTTGATAAGATGACTTCATTAAAAATTTTAAACTTGTCTAGAAACAAAATACATAAGATCGAAGCAGGCTCATTTGACGGCAACGTAAACTTACAAGCAATACGACTGGATGGCAATTATTTAACTGACATCGGTGGTCTTTTCGCCAAGTTACCTAATTTGGTTTGGCTGAACATTTCAGATAACCGTTTGGAATGGTTCGACTATGCTCTAATACCTACTGGATTGCAATGGCTTGACATTCATGCGAACAGAATTGCGGAACTTGGAAATTATTTCGAGATCGAATCACAACTATCACTCAGCACTTTTGACGCCAGCTCAAATAGATTAACTGAAATAACTGGGAGTGCTATACCCAATTCTGTAGAGATGTTATATTTAAACGACAATCTCATTTCAAAAGTACAGTCTTATACGTTTTTCAAAAAACCAAACCTAACAAGAGTAGACTTGTACGGAAACAAAATAACGAGTTTAGATCCAAACTCATTAAGAATATCCGCAGTTCCACAAGATAAATCAGTGCCAGAATTCTTCATAGGCGGAAACCCATTAGAATGTGATTGCACAATGGAGTGGCTACAAAAAATAAACACGGGAAACAGAGCCAGAACCCAACCGAAACTAATGGACTTAGACAGTATATACTGCAAATTACTTTATAATCGTGGAAATTCTTATGTACCATTAGTAGAAGCTGCGCCACACCAATTTTTATGCAAATACGATTTTCACTGTTTTGCTCTCTGTCACTGCTGTGATTTTGATGCATGTGATTGTGAAATGACGTGCCCTAATAATTGCACTTGTTATCACGATCAGTCCTGGTCGGCTAATGTAGTGGAATGTTCTAATGCGGGATATGTAAACATGTTACCCGAAAGAATACCAATGGAAGCATCTCAGTTATACCTCGATGGAAATAGTATAAAATCTTTACCAAGTCACGCTTTTATTGGAAGAAAGAAGCTGAAAATACTATATCTTAATGCTTCCAGTATTGAAACGATTCACAATAGAACTTTTAATGGCTTGAAGGAACTAGAAGTATTGCATTTGGACTATAACAGCCTCACTGTGATTGAGGGTCAAGAATTTGACGGTTTGGATAATTTAAGAGAGCTCTACATAAATAACAACAAAATTAAAACGATCGGAAAGGAAATGTTTAATCATATGTCACGTTTAAAAGTTCTACACTTACATCACAACAGACTTGTGATGTTATCAGTGTGGCAAATAAATCCAGTTATAACATCAATTACCCTCTCATATAATCCATGGTCTTGTGATTGTGAATACACAGAAATGTTCCGAGAATGGACAAAACGAGTAAGTTCCATTACAGATATTTCCAGCGTAAAATGTATTTACTCAAAAGGAAACAATACAGAAATGGCAACGTATAACGAAACAATGTTCACTGATCCCAGTTACGGATTTAATATAGTTGATGAAAATGGAACTATATGTACAGGAATGCCTAGTATAAACAACAGTATCAACGGCAACCTAACGGCAACAAAAACTATAATCACCAATGAAGATGTGCAGGACTACATACCACTGCTCGTTGCAACTCTCGGCGCATTCCTATTAGTTCTGTTCGTGGGTATGGTTGTGTTTATATTTAGACAAGAAATGAGAGTGTGGTTCCATTCCAAGTTTGGAGTTCGACTATTTTGTCAATCAAATGACATAGATAGAGAAGACAGCGAGAAAATGTTCGACGCTTTCGTGAGTTATAGTTCGAAGGATGAAGCATGGGTCGCCGAGGAGTTGGCCCCTATATTAGAACGAAGCGATCCACCTTACAAACTATGTTTACATTACCGTGATTTACCTGTCAGTGGATACGTGACTGATAATATAATACAAGCCGTTGAATCATCGCGCCGCACGATAATGGTTCTAAGCGAAAACTTTATAAAGTCCGAATGGTCACATATTGAGTTCAAATCAGCTCATCATCAAGTGTTAAGAGATAGACGAAGAAGACTGATCGTAGTGTTGTTGGGTGACTTGCCGCTGAAAGATCTCGATCATGATATAAGATTGTACTTAAAAACCAATACGTATCTACACTGGGGCGATAAGTTGTTCTGGGACAAATTAAAATTTGCGTTACCGGATGTACCTAACAAGCAGAGATGTCGTGGCGTGCCGAGTTCTGGAGCTGGCGCAGTAGCCATGCACCGACACCACCACCCTAGGAACCACTTGGGGGCACTACCGCCACCACCAATGCATGGGGCTCACCCGGTGCTCCCGCCACATCCCGCTCATAATCCGCACCAAGCGCCGGCTAGGGCCTCGCCTCGTACGCTCTCCGTCCATGTGTGAAAGTGCTCAAATACTCATAGACTGTGAAGTGATATTCTATTACGAAAAGTGACTGTAATGTGTAAATTGTGATGGCTAGTCGGTTAGCGTATGTATTGTAAATATTTTTTATCAATATGTATTAATCTTAGATTAAGAAATATGTAAATAGCCTAACTATCAAATGTTCTCAGCGAAGAGACTAGACATCGTGAATTGTTTTTATAGCGAGTACTATACTCGGAACAGATATGTTTTTAATACCAATAAATGCATCTTATGATTGGTATTGCGTATACACTTCTGAGTGTTAGGCCTAGTAAGGCTGTGCTTGTAGGGCAAAATCTTGCCGATTACTATTAAAGTGACTTAATATGGCATCACTGCCTCCATCTGTGATAAAATTAGATGTAGTTAGATAGCTTATTACTTTAGCATCCCATCAATGTATATTTTATAATTTAGTCAAGTCTAAAAGAAAATAATATTTATTGTAAGATTTTTTTCAAAAATGACTGTGTCAAAAAGTGATAAACGATAAATAAAATATGAATGAAATAAAACAGACGTTTTCTTTCACTTTAATGCTCGCTTACAAGTTTTACATATTTAAAATATTGATATTGCAAAACTTACAATTGCTGTTTAACACTTATTTTAGAAGTTCTAAGCTTACATAAAATATATCACATATTTTATGATTTGTTTATGTATATTTACCTAACTTTGCATAAGTAACATAACAGAAAGCAATCGAACACTAATGATTTACATTATTTTTCGTTTGAATATACACAAATATTATTAACTAACTTCCTAAGGAAACAGGCACGTACATATATTAGCTGTCGCGTATATTTCATGAGTAATTTTATAAAACATTTATTACAGTTATATCAAATATTCATTATAACATTTTGTGATATAAAAATATAAGTTTAATTTTTATTCAAAATAAATAAACTCAATACAAGGTATATTTAATTTTGATTACTATGTAGATACATAATTATTTATATTTCAATTTAAAGTTAAGAGCATTAAGTTAGGAGTTAAGTTCAGAGTCGATTTTTTTCCTCATGAATCAGTAGTTTAAATTGAAACACAATTTTCGTACTTCAGTATTCACACCGTATCAGAATAAAAACTTTTTTCAATCTAACACTCACAAACAAAAGTTATAAAATATAGCTCTTGTATATTATTGAACAGTTATATAGTGTAATCAATACAGTTCTACTTTATTTCTTCTTGATAAAACAGTTCAACATGGTAATCATAAAGGTTGCAAAGAAAATTATAACAGACTTATCCGTTTCAAGTTTATATGGGAATTATTATTTGTTAGTACTTCTTAATTTTATTAATCAAAACTCTAGACTTACTCAATTAACTTTATATAAATGAAAATTACATGATCCATTAGATTTAACATACAAATTTTAAGTAGTACTATATTATAGTTTATAACTCAAATGATTAAGATAGATAATGTATAATGCCAATTTCCCATTTAAAAAATCTTGTTAGAACGAAACACACAAAGTTTTAAAAAGTATTATGTAATAGTTTATAAATCAAATGATTAAGGTAGATAAAACATAAAGCACTGCAACGCATTTTACATTCGAACATCCTTTAAATAGTTAGTAGAAGCTGAACGATCAGTCTGAAACGAGCGACGTTATTCAAACGAGCGGCTCCCATAGGCTAGCATATTGCATATCAGGTTTTTATGTATGTTGTGTAAGGACTGGCCGGCCGACGACCGCGAGCCTTCAATCTGAGGTAACGAGCCTTCGGCCCGCAGCCCTAAGTAGGTGTGAAACAACTGGAGACGCGAACAAAGGGATTGCGCGGTTTATTCTATGAGATTGCTTTTATAAGATTCGCAAGGAGTCAGCGGACTGCGAATAATACGTTTGCGATGGCTGTTAACTTTTATTTTTGATGCGCTGGCATAATAATAAATTGAGATTTATTGACGCATGACTATCTAAGTACAAAATCGTATGCCTATTTCACACCTCGTTTAATTCAAACAGTTTTTAATGACTTATGTCCGTAATCTTACTTTCTCAACCTACTTACTTCCAGTACAATTCTATAAGAATTCGGAATATCTTCGCTATGTTACTATTGGATATCATAACAAAATGAAATTATGTGTAACTAACATACAAAACTAAAGAAGGAATGTTGAACTGTTCATCCGTTGGGTTCCATTGCGACAGTACTTACGCTACTTACGATACCATTTAACTGTGATAGCAATAGATAATTAGTGTATTATTCTTTGAAAGGTATGGCTAAGCAGGGTTAGACTTCAGAGGAAACAATGCATCTGTGAACTGCTCTAAGCCTCCTATTTTATATGGGGAATGTTACAGATGCCCATGGTCAGAACTATCTGTTTAACTTGAATGTTGCATTCTCGTTGCTTTGTCCAATACATAATAATAGTAAGTAAAAATAATTAATTAGTTAGTAGTGATCTAATAAGATATTAAATAAAATTATATTCCCTTGTTAATAATTTTGCACAGTTTTATTGTTAAATATGACGTTATTCCATATTGTGTAGCAAACGGGAAATGTAATGTCATTATGATTTTTTAATTTTTATTTTTTAATCTTTATTGACAACTAATCTAACCTAACCCAATGTACATATAACTTCAAAGTAAATTATTGCAAAATATATTATTGCAAATTATTAAGTATTGTAGTTTAAAAAAAAACGCATGTAGTGCATCCTAGAGCTTTCGTAGCTCGATGTATCCTCCGCCATCCATCTTGCGAGGGTAACGATCGCCGCGACCGCGACTCTTACTAACTGGCTTCGAAATCGAACAACTCGAACAATATTGGAGAAATATCTGATAAGAATGCTAGTTCAATTTTGATTCTATTAAAGAGTCTTGTTGATAAAAAAATATTGATACAATGTAAGCGGTTTACAAGTTAGTTAGTCAACCAATTATAAAAAAAAATCACTCATTATTCAGATCTATTTTTACTCCACTGCGTCAGAAATAGGGTAATGTTTTTCGACCGTATATATGTATGTATGTTTGTTTGTAACTATGTCCATTTCTTTGGCACTCGCTACAGCCCAAACGGCTTGATTGATTGTGACGTATGACATATCATTAAAATCGTCTCAGTTTGGAAAGTGATATAGGCTATATAACTTTTAAAATGGCGCCTACAAAAAGGGGAAAGAGGGGAGAGGAGTGACGACTTCTTTATTATCACGACAGTATGGGTCTCAAATGAAAGCATGTAAATAGACCATTCAAAAAATATATACTGCAATACTTTTACTTGACTATTTTGACGAAAACTCCTATTAAGCGTTAAATTAAATGTATCATTATAAACAAAAAAATCGTTTTAAACAGTCTGGTTTTTTGTTTTAATATTTTTTAAAAATGTTACTAGTTAAAACTAAAAATTTAAGAACCTAATGTAAACCTACTTAAAGAATCTTTGGCTACTGTTTAATTCACCTTTATCTGCCAATTAAATTGCTTATATTTTATTGATATTAATTATAATTGCAGTAAGAAGAAATTGTAAAGATGTTAACAAAATAGTAAGCTTCTAAATAAGTAAATAAAAATAAATTAAGTAAAGTAACATGATAAATATATATATTAAATTATAAAATAAGTGATTTTACCGTGTAGAATCTAGTACATATATAATTATGTTTTATTTACTCTAAAATCAATCAAACCATTATATATTATTGTATATACTTAACTCATAAAATTCTAGGATAAAAAAAAGGAATAAGAAAAACAATTTTTTATTCCAAAATAATTATTTGTAAAATATCATTAAAGCAGACTCATTTGGAAGACATAAAATTAGACGTATAATTTATGTTACAGACACAATTTTGTGCATGAAATAAGATCTTAACTACACCCCATAAATAGACTTCTATAAAAAATGTAATAATCCACATAAATTAAGTTTCTAGCCCTGTTATGGAGTCTCGAAATATACTATTTTAATAACCAATAATTCAAAATCAAATTATGTATAAATTAAGTAAGTAACATTTCACTAGAACTTAAACGAATACCCATTTTTATTGAGGAAAACTCGGATGAACATGAAAATAATTATCTCATTAATATTGCACATATTAATCCAATTAAAAAAAATGGATAGTGAAAAACATTTACAGTAAAATTGTCATTTAAGACCGCAAATTTAGAATTACAACTCTCAGTCGCTGTCATCTTTTGCAGGCACGAATCATCTTTGAGAATAAGTGTCGGTAAACGTCAGACACCTTCACCGTTAAGTGATATGAGTATGTTTTCAATAAGCACTTAACTTCAAAAATCAGAAAATTAGAGGTCAATATGTATTCGAGGTATTCGAGTCTTTGACCAGAAAGCAGTTTGGCAGTGACAGTATTCTCCCCATTAAACTATCAATGAGCCTTAACCAAATTCACTCATAATTATAATAACACTAATATTATATATTATAATCTATGTAGATAAGGATAGGTACTGGCATAGATATAATTAATTCCTATGTAACATCATGTCTCGCTTTATAAACTTGAACGAGAACAAATAATAACAGGGAATTGTACACAGTAATTCCGAGATACATTAACTTGATTATTTGTAAACATTTCCTGGATTCTGTTCAAACAATATGAAACGCCGGTTACAAGTAGTTGAGAACGTACGAGGCGGCTCGGTCGCATATGCTCATAAATTAAGCTAGGAAATAACACGGAGGTGAAAAAATAAACGGGACGCCGTACTGTGTACAACATTAATCAGACCTCTGAGAAGGCGTAGAGAATTTATTTTACGATTGTTACAGCGCCGATGAAACGTTAAAAATGCTGTCGGGTCTATATTGAAACATTCGATGCATTGTTCGAGTCGATTGGGCCGATAACGCACCGCGGTTCCGACTTGTAACCCTCTCACCGGCACCTTGTTGATTTTCCAACGTAAACTGTCGGATACGACCCGCCCGTAACTAGTTTCTTTTTTATTAGTACTGGTTTGGTGTAGAACGGAACGCGACTTCGTATCGATCGTACGATTAAACTCTCAAGATATCATAATCACCGGGTCTGCGCGTTTATCGAACTTATAATCGGAGAGCAGCAATAAATTTGTCTCATTTTAATATCCTAGAGCGTGTAACGTTCTGCCACAAATGGTCTTAATGTTTGGACTTTTAAATTCATAGGCGGAAAAAACACACCAATGATAGCGTACCGTGTGCGCCCTACAAAAGAGTTCAACGAGCGTTTGCAAACATCCCGTATTTATAGTCAGTGTCTATCTTCTACAATGGCTTTACGATAAAATACAACATTTTAATTATTATATTGCAATGTATTTTGTATTTTCTGTATGTATTTTTATGTAGTTTAAAAATTTACTTTACTAATCAATACAGTGAGCAAAGACACATTTTGTCAATAATACAATATTCCAGTATTTTATTTACTTAATGATTAGCAGACGATTGATGATTTTGCTGCTTCTCAAACGCTACACCACGCACATAAGAGCATAGTCCGCAGTTACTTCCAAATATTTCGATGCAGCAACTGACGGAAAAATGCGATACAGTAAACAAATTTGCGTCATCAATACCGCGTCCAAACACAGCAAGTCATCACACAGTAATGCAGCAATGTAATGCAGCAGCAAAATAATCGCAGAAACCGCGATTTTAAAATTAGCGTGTTCATATTGCTATTTTATTAAAGTATCAGACAGCGAAGACCACCCTATAGATACACTTAGAGCACTCTTTCTAGCCGTTAGAAGACGAAACCCATACTTAAGATGTGATTACGAAACCAAACAATATCACGTGCTGGATTATGTGTTCTAACTGTGACTCACAGCACTAACGATCTTCATTGAACGCGATACAATTTTGACGCAAATTATACGCTGTTATGGACGACCATGTTAATTAAGTTGCCTGTACGAGATTAATTTGATTATCAGAGTCTTATTTCAATTAAGTTAACAGGGAGTTATTATTTTCAACGGGGCTATTTGACGTTACTGTATATTTTAAAATTAACAAATAAAAAATCTAAGTCACGCAATTTCATGCGGGAAAAAAACGGTTTCATCGGCAATAACCTATTTACCGTCCTCGGTCTAAACAAGGCAGTTAAAAAACAACCAACAGTGCATTGATCTTCGTAAAATAGAAGCGTTTCCGACTTTCGGACACACTTTTCAACACAAAACGGTGTTACGATAATCGTGTACTACTTAATTTTTTTACTATTTATGTGTACAATCTAAATTTCACACTACATTTGAACGAAATAGTTTAATATAAGGTATTAGTATATTATGTCATATAATATGCAAGAGTAAACGTAGGAGTCAATAAAAATCATGTCTCAGCTTATTAAACAATATTTTAGAGAGCACCATTAATTGAAAAACCTTTCAACTGGTTCTCAAATAAAAATCATCTAAAATAGTCATCGATTGTAAGTATGTGAATTATCGGAACTTTTACACATTCTAATCGTCCAATTAAAATAGCCCAATGTGTAAGGTATCATTTAACAAATTCATTAAGTGTACACAAGTGTGGTTGTCAATAGGGGGCTTTATACGGCAAGTGGTACGAGTGGCCGTTTAATTACGTCTGTACACATTGGAGCCAATAAATGTGGTATGAACAGCGGCGATCATCGCATCGGGTTTCTACAAATAAGTGGACGCGTTACCGTTACGGTACTGTTGCTATTTCGGAACATTGAATATTAAACAAATTAAAGTAAATTAATAGAAAACATATTATGATTATTAAATAAAATAAATACAATCAACTCGCTTTACAATTCATATATACATTAAAACATTAAACTACAAACACCTATGTTAATAATGCCTACACTTATTACATTATAATATTTTTATTGAAAAAAAAAACAATTGCCAAGTAACTACACAGATACATACTCTGAATATTGCAAATGCTACAAAATTATTCCTCTACCAAATAAAACTTCACGTAACAGAAACAATCCGAATTAAATGGTCTCAACAAGTTCGAGAGAGACGGTCGATATTCTGTAATGGTTAGAAGTATTTAACGGTGAGATAAAATCTTAACAAAGGCGATTTGGTTGGCCGTCTTGTTTTGATACTTACGGCATTCACGTATGCGCCTATACACTAATCTAACACACGTCCATTTGAGAGAGAACCATGGAAGGTGCAAGAATCTCACCTCTGTGCTCTAAATATGTAGCTCCATGAAAGGAAAGAGGTGTCATGTTACGGTGGTATTTCGGTAAATATGTTGACCCCGGGAACGAGCCAACGAGTGAGCGGTGCGTCGTCGGTGCCTCGTCTATGATATGTAAATGATAATTGGTTTCCGAATAGAAAACATTCTGTTTATGTGGCCGCGAATGCGCCCAAGTCTAAGTATGACGATTTATTTTACACCCAAATTATAATAATAATGTAAATATGTGTATTGATTTTTGTTAAAAATCCAATCAGATTTTAATTTTGATACGACGATGTGATGTATTTTAAGACTTACAATAATATTCCTAGTGACAGACATCATAATTGATTTTTTAACAAATTTCCCTTTAATTAAACTGATATCACATTATGTTCTATTGTAAATATCAAGTGTTGTTAATTAACATAATGAGTTTTACTTCGGAGTTTAGAATAACATAAGCAAATCTCATTATCATTTCAGCGAATTCTGTCTATTCTATGCCGGCCGCTTGTCTGCGCGTGCATTGATTTCAAAGGAAGGACTTATTTCAATGGCAAAGTCATAGCACGCAGTTTCGTGAAAAGAGCATACATACTTAAACGGACAACACATATAGAATTCAATCAAATAATCCACATTAAGAATTTCACCCAGGGACGGCAAGCGAGACGCGGCAACCGGCCTGAGCTTTTGTGAACGTCACACTACTCGAATTATCCGAGACGCCTTTTACTCATTAATGGTCGGTTTTATTTGCTCTTATTTAATTTAGCATTTATTCAATCTGCCCCCGGCACGATACGTGTTGTGCACCGTTCGTATTTCTCACCTTTTGTGACAGGGCTCATTGAGAGCGAGGTGTCGGGATGTGTTCTCGCGGCTCGCGGCTCGGTTTACACGTTCAACTCCGGTGCCTTTCATCGCGCACAAAACGTAATTGAATCCCACAGAATCCTACGCAGGCCGTAAGATTTAATAGGGCATTTAAACATTCGCATTGGCTATTGTGCATCGGTTTTGTATGCGATTATTCATCGCGAACCGCAATGCAGCTAGCTTTCCACGAAAGCACCTTATGTTAGACAAAGTGCGGCCGGCAACGAACCGCAGTGTGTGGTTCTACGTTTATTAACATAAAAGCACTAAATACCGCTTCAACAAATATGCGGAAATGTAAATTCATGTGAACAGAAATATTTTTATGCTAAGCTCCATTATTTAACCATTTTCAAAGTTTCCTTGACCTGCGCTTTGAAATTAATTTAAGATGTAAATTGTACGTTCATCGTGCTAAAGAACCTCAGACCACGAGACTTCCAGATCCGTTTTCTGCATTATAAATTTAACTTAGCGCCGATGCAACTTTGTTCCAGTGTAGCAACAAATAAGAACTAGTGTTAGTTGGGATTTTACCAGTTTAACGAGGTCCGCCAATCCCCCGGCAGTATCCTATCATATGCGTCGGCAAGAAGAGCCTGTCAAAGAAACGAAGTTCTCTTGCGAATGGGCACGTCAAGCAACTCGTAAAATTGGAAATGGATCCTCGTAAATCGACGATATTGAGCGGAGTCGCAAATTACTGCGCGTACGCGGCTGCGCATTCAATTTCTTGATCAACATATTTTCTTTAAGAATCTAACAATTGCTTTTGTTTAACTCTCTCAAAACGAATAGTTGCTATAAAATATTAAAATACAATAACTTTTACTATTAACATGAAGGATAACAATCTATTGCTTCATATGCAATCTTAGCTTACCTTAGTCATATTTCATTTGTATCTAAGGATAACAAGATCTAAAATTAAAATTGTGACTTCATAAAACTTACAATATTCCAACTTTAACACTCACCTGTAATGCTATACTTTTGGTAAAAGGAGTTCGTTGTGGGCGGTATATAAATTAAACTGTCGTAAATGGTTAATATGTGGCGGCTGTAGGAAACTCATATTCTACTGTTTCTGTGGGTTCATCGTCTCATAAATCTAAGTTGGGAGTGGAGGGACGGTATGTCAACTATAAAAACGCAATATCATACATCGATCAGGTGGTATGGCGTTCAACAATGGCCAGTCCATTGTGGACTGCTATCTAATCGTAATGAATATAAATTTTCAGATGACATTTACGATCGGTGCGCGCCGTGATACCGCATCTATATAAACGTGTTGGATGTTTTAATGCACGCACACACAGTCCAGATCAACAATAAAATACTACGGTGTACCACGAGTATATCAATTTGTAACATCGCCGGCGTAAAATATACAGTTTATCTTTCCATTTATCAACAAATATTGTTAACTCGGTATATTGAACGAGCGAATGAGCCCGCAGAGCAACTTGGATCTATGGTATTAAGTTTATTACGCGCCTTAAAGTACCACAATTTCTACAGTACTCGTTAACATACACATCGTTATAAGAGCCTACAGATTTTATTAAATGAAGTTACAATTAATATCAATTATGTTCTTTGGAATATAGCACTACAACTTTATTTCCTTATGTAATTATTTTTATGTAGCCTGTCTATGGTAATTTATTTATAATAATTTAACGTTTTGTAAGAGTTTTCGTCAAAATAGTAACATTAAAGTTGATAGGTATATTACTTTCGCTTTCATTTAATTTCCATATCTTTATTAAAAATACTTGCTTTCCTCTCTTTTATTCGATTCTGGCGGACCATATTAATAAAAAAAATAACAATTGCATTTGTTACTTCGACAATGGAGACGAATCTAACTCCTAATATGTCAAAATCTGGCAAAATATTTGTGATGTAGTGCCAGAGAAATGGACAGGTGCAAGCTTAAAACATAACCCTCCTAATGTAAACTAACCATGTAATTACATAAAAAAAATATATCAATAAATAAAAACCGACTTCTATCATATACAGTACATAATACATAGTCCCGAATTCGGCTCTCAACATATTTAGCTAGATAACGACGAGGAGACTTATGTCCCAAGAGTAGGTACATATATAAATATATAATAATGATACACTTATATCTGTATTCGTATAATATCGCTTATTTTGCTTCGTAAATATAAATTCACATGAAAGCATAAACTGAAACCTTAATAAAACGCGAATTCAACATCCAACATAGACGTCAAATTAATTCTAATCCATAACTTATAGAACTTTTATAAATTGTATTGAGGTAAATAAAAGTTAGGTCTGAATTTATATGAATTTGGACGCACCCGCTTGAAGGGCGCTACCGCGCCCTGCTCGCTTAGTTTTAAATTTTCTCTAATGTTCTACCATAGACAGTACTCCCGTATTATCAGGATTTAAAATATTCAGAGTCATATTTTTCATCACATATGTAAGCAACAAATGCCAAACTCCTATGTTTTAAGCAAGTTGAACACCTATATTATCAGGGTTGTAGATTTGAAGGTTAAATTTTTAATCGTATGTCACTGCTCAAAAAACTTATTACATATAGGAACGTTAAGTTCAAGTAACTTTCACTTATAGTTTAGGTAGGCAGTACCCCTGCATGAAAGCCGAGGAATTGAAGATCAAGTTTTTCATCAATCGTCTCTTTTTAGGATTACTCTTGTACGCATATCCGTACCAAATGATTTAGGTATTGGGTACCATGCATCATGAGGGTTGAAAAATTGAAGGTCAAACTACTCGTCCTAAACCGCTACTCATATCTGTTTAAAAAAACCTGATATATATCCGAAAAAACCAAATGGCTATCTCCTATGGCTTAGCATTGCAGTACCCTGCATAATCAGGATTAAAGAGTTGAAGGTACATCAATTAAGCGGGCAGTACCCTGCATCATCAGTTTTTGAGGAGTTGAAGGTCAAATTGTTCGTCATAGTCTTACGGTTTAAGCATTCAGTATCCCCATATCATCAGGGTGAAGAGTTGAAGGTCCAATTTGTAGTCTTATGTCTCTGCTTACTAATTTAATTATAAAATGGTTTTTTGAAAGATATACATGAAAATTCCATCATAAGATAGGAATCCAAGTGTAATTTAAAGTAAAATCACTTACATCTTCAAATAACGACATTGTACCATAGTTACGTTGAACTTCATAAGTAGGAATGGTACCCAATTACCGTATAGTAAAATATTAATTATGATATATCTTATGATTTAATCACTCATCGCCCAAATGTAAACGTCTCAAAATGTTATGCTTTCATCTGGTCAATCTGAGTAATCAAACTAGCAGACAACGTTCTTATCCAAAAATTTAATAATTAATCAGCCCAGTTCAAAGCTCTATTACTAGTTGATATTTTTGTGTTGAGAAGTGCCTTTGCACTATTACTTATTTATCATATTTCTCAACACAAAAATATGGATTCTCAATTAATAACAAGTATTTATCTAAAGTGGATATCGATGTGTATCATTCATCACGTCTAAACAGAATTACATCACGAATCACGTACCCATTCCATAAAACTGTGTCCGCTGAACGGGTTTTGTAAATTATTTCTTATCTCGACTATCAAAATTAATGTCCACGTTTTTGGCACCTAGTTTTAAAAGCGTTCATCGAGTGTTTGACTAATTTTACTGCTAAGTGTTTAGTTTCAATTAAAATTAACTTCAACGGGCTTTCTAAAATTCTAAGGGCCGTTTAAGATGTTCCTTGGAAGCATTTGATGCGAATTACAAAATGTTCGTATTTTGTAAATTGGTACCATAATCGGTATCTTCGTTAAATTAGAGCTTTTAAGGTAGATAAAATATATATATATAATTTATGAATATATATATAAAGTGACAATAACGTGGCTTATTATATTTTCATTAAAGGAGCCCTACATTACGATCGACAAAACTATCGGCTACTATATGGGCAAGCTTTACATAACTAAAGTGACTTGTGAAGTACCAACAGAAGCGGTCCGATAGGTACTTGTGATAACTTGCGATATCCTTAGAGGAGCGTTATAACACTTACAACTAAAAATACAGACCTGTAACAGCTGTTCGTCGGAGGTTTTGCAACTTTCGACATAACCATTGGACTTGGCTTATTCGGCATGAATAGGCCGTTACAGCCACTAACACGGGCCAGAGCGACTGAATTATTTATCACAATGACATCGTCTGACATATAATTTGCCATGTTCGCGGCAGTCCCGCCATTATGCTCTTCGGCGATTCATTCGATATAATGAGTTGAGAGCGGCTACCGGCCATTCTCACACCATCTCAGGCTCGAGCCAGTATGTGTGTATTAGAATGGCGATTAATTTGTTACACGAACCCATGTTAGATAACAACGGGTATAAACTTATTATATGGTGATTGCGATTGGTAAATATTATTGGGTAATCAACTCTACAGGTTGTAATTGTAGTATATTTTATTTTTCATAACTCAATCTTTTTTCAATAGTAATACATTTTTTTTACAAATAAGGTAGCCAGAAACCAGTTTGCAATACTAAGTAAGAGATAAAATATGTATATGTAAAAAAGACTAACAAAAAAGGCAGATAGAGATTATCGCGTTTTCAACACAACATGATAATAAACATTTTTTAAAAGATTCTAGGTCTAAAGTACTAGGAGATTAAGAAATTAGCAAAGAGTGCAAAACTTTAACATACAAAAAAGTTAAGGGAGCTCGGTCCGAGAGGTGCTTAAAGTTCAGCGTACTTTTGCGATGCATTACCATCCAGAGGAAAAATAATCAATAATGTATTTTTCTGCACATCATGTCTCTAACAAGTCATACAAAAAGTATTACTCCGATTTCCTAATATGAAATAACCATAAGAACTTTAAGAAACTACTTCGGAAGCGCTTAATAACAATACCCGGATTGTTAAAGATTATAAACGGCTATATAAATTCATTAGTGATTTTTTTATTTGAGCTTATTAGTAAAATGTTGAAACATTTAGTAAGTTTGAATTTAATGGCTTTGATTTTAATCAAGATCATAAATGCTAGCAGAGTTGTTTCTGACATCATCACAGATTCTGAACCTTAAAACAACATTAATTCTGTATCATATACAATCAACGCAAACAAGATAAAAGATTTCTAATCGCCTCGAGCATGTGATTCTCTATTATGGATTTTATTTGATACAAAAATTCCATTACAATAAAAAAGAAATTAACTTTTTAATTTAGCAGAAGTAAATTAAATCGAAACATATATTGATATTAAACTTAATCGCCTCGAATTTTTTTCGTAAAACCAAATGAATAAAAAGTCATGTCCGAACAATGAATAAACCCACATATTTAAAGCAGAATGTTTATATATAAATCTTCCTTAACATTATGTTAACTGTTAACGCGTTGTCAAGTTTAACAGTGATGAACAATGTTTAGGAATATTTAAAATTTTAGGTATAGAGAAAAAAAACAGCGAATTTCTTAAAATACCCGATCCTTATATATATTTATCGGATTTTATAGTGATATGAAAACTAATCATTATTGTACTGTACAAAGACTTAATTTTATGGTAATTTAAGGTAATTATTTAAAACTTAACGATTAATTAATATTTACATAGATATTTAAAACTTATTTGCAAAGATTATTCATATTCAAAATATGGTATTTAATGTCTCCTTTCGTTTTCTAAAGTTCAGTTTTTAGGTTCAATTTTTAATTTAGCACTTCCTTGAATCATATTCTACGTCTGCTCATTCAGACTAGGTTGCATCCGAATCCAAAATCCTGTGTAGACCAGTGTCGCTACGTTGATGATATCGCCACTGAGTTACTACTCAAGTTACACAGAGGGCTTTATCATACATAAGCAAAAAATTTGTCGCTTTGAATAAGCCCGATGCCGTGAGGAACATGGTATTAGATTATGCCAGCATCCATCTATTGCTCACAACATCTCTTCTCCACCTAAATGTTTACTTTCCGTTATACAAAATAAACCGTCAGTGGTAATTAAATTCACTATTTATGATAAAAATCGCAAGTAATAATTGGACACAAAACATCTAAATACATATAAAAACGTTTCTCTGCCAAAATACCTAACACATCCAATTTATTATAAAACATGAAGAATGTCGACAACGCTGGTAGCAAAAATATAGGATGATTAATTCCATTAATCCATAATGATGTAAATTTCCCATAAGGAGCACCTAATTGCTTGTCTCAAAGTATGATTAAATTATTTGTCAGACCAGTGAAAAGATGTTTAATGTTGAGAATGTTACGATGTTCGACATTCCCATCGACTCGCGCATTAATTGGATAACAAAAAAAAATAACCGACGATCGAGCGACATGATAAATTGCTGTTAAAATAGTGAACTATGACACACGTTAGGATTATTCTTGACACGTGTTTATAACATGCCAAACCACGCTCTCGTCTCGAGGCGAGCTACAAAAAGTGACGTTTCATTGATGTATTGAGTAAAAGAACTCTCCTGCACCGTTAACTAGTTAACAAAACGACGGACGATTATTCACCGCGGTCGTATCTCTTTATCTTAAATGACTACGGAATTATCTATTTTATTCTCGTATAAATTGTTTAAAGATTTTCCAGCGAGAATTTCTAATTGTATTTTCCATCTTAATGTTAATCTCAAAAGCATTCGTAACGAGGTTTTAATAAATAGGCTTTAAAATTTAATGGTCAACTATCAAATGAAGTTGATTCTTTGTAGGACGACGGCCACGATACATTTACGTTGCTGTTTAGATAACTTATCTAACATTTTGAACTGAAAATGAAAAGAAAGAAGCCAACGCAGCATTCGATAATATAATACTTTTGGTATGATAGTGACCGTTGTTTACATTCATTTCTAATTTAACTTATAACAGTAGATCCGCAATTGTTATACATCTAGTATTTCATAGTTTACGGTCATAACAGTCATGGCCACAAGGTTTATTTCTATAAACCTTTGTAAAAAATGTCAACGTATGAACACATGTCGATGGCAATATTGTGTAAAAAAAAGGAGATGACAAAATTTACTGCATGCCAGCCATCGGCACCATTAAGCCAATCCACTAGCCAATAACGTAGACACTTGACGTATGCCTTTCCATTAGGTTAGCGCGCAAGAAATACATCACGGCGAGTCTTAATCAAAGACGCGAAGAAACCGGCCGGGATTAATAAGTGGACAAAGGGGAGGAACGCACGGAATTAGGAACAGGGTACGAACGAATCAAGTTCAAATGACTCTGATGACTGAACATTTTTTGTACGATATAGATATAACAAAATAAAAATTACTTCATCTATTTTATTTCGGATAATCTGTGAACTTTATGATATTGCCATAAAGTCCACTAGAGATCCACTGTTGGAATTCCAAGCAATTTCAATGTACATAGAACTCATCGTGCTTCGACTCCAATGACACCATTACTACTCCGGATCCTGCAATTTAACAGCAGTGTTAAGCTGTATCGTGTTCTGGTTTGAAATATGTGGCAAAAGATACTTGTACAACGCATTAAACTTAGGAAGAACAAACATCTGTGACAGATCTTAAGTAATACTTCACATCAATATAACTGAAAGATATTTAAAAGCCACATTCATTTATAAAATCTTTTAACGCACACTTGAACCCCAGTAATGGAATACTCGTATGACCGAAATGGTTCCCATTCTGTAACATCACGTAAATCTGTGTTCCAGCCAACAAACAGTACGAGGCTTGTTTTTCTGCATCAAAACCGTAGTTTACAGCTCTTGGATCACATTACCGGATTTTATTTTACAATACTAGACAACTTACGGATGTTCAAAGTTCAAACACAAAGGCCGACCCACGCATCGACAAATATAAGTTTTATGGTTGATTATTTTACGACATAGTTTATAATATCTTGTTTCGCTTTGTTGGTCCAAGTTTTTCGCTGCATTACCGTCTCGTCAACTGGATTTAAACTTAATACGTTATTTTCTTTGTTTGTCATTGTTGTTTATTTTTAATTTTAATATAAACTTTATTTAAAACTTTTCAAAATATTATTATTTTTGTGAGCGAAAATACACGATTTCTAAGATTACAGCGCACAGGGAATCTACCACCGGAATAGATACCTTCGCGCTACAATCTTAATAATCTGCACACCGTGTGCACTTCGACATAACTTGAAAGATAGGATAGCTTATATGTTATATAAATTACGGGTCACATTGTTAGTCTGCTATGGACTACTAAACTACTAGGTATATAGGTAGGTATATAATATAGGTAAGTAACCTCGACCATGTCGTAATCTGTTGGGTAGTATTTCTATTAGATGCTAGGCTGTTAGGGTTCCGTACCCAAAGGGTAAAAACGGGGCCCTATTACTAAGACTCCGTTGTCTGTCAGTTTGTCTGTCCGTCTATCTATTACCAAGTTGTATCTCATGAACCATGATAGGCAGACAATTGAAATTTTCACAGATGATGTATTTCAGTTGCCTCTATATATCTATCTCTATAACAGCATATAGCAGAATAAAATAAATGTTTAAGAGGGCTCCCATACAACAAATGTGATTTTATTCTCTATATTAATAACGGCAAAAGGTAGACGCTGAAATATTTACAGTATATTTAGTATATAAAAATAAATAATGAAATATTTAATATTACAAAATGAAATAAAAAATAAGATGATGACACTACATCCAATATTGTATACAAAGAAGTACTGATTAATTAAAATAAACATAATAAATCATAATTATTTTAATATACACTTTAAAGGTACCAAACAAAGGGTAATTATACCAATATTTTACGTAATAGAGCATACATGTTTCGTCAAATTGGCGTGCAAATAGGTACATATGTAACTACATACATACGCGATAAAAACATAACTCTCCTTTTGGAAGTTTGGTAATAAACCCTAACATTTTGTAATAAGAAACACACCAACAATTTCTTTAATGCCCAACGAAGTGGGTTTGCCTGTATTTCAATATATTCCATAATTCATTTTCACAACTTGTGGTAAAGAAACTTCAAAGTTACAGTACCTTCACCTGGTTCCTTTATGCAAAAATAATTTTGTACGATAACGAATTATATCATTTAGAATTTAAATTTAAATAGCCTTCTGGCAGAAACTAGGTATATCAGTTGAAAAAGGTTAGAAAACACTGCTATAGAGGATCTATAGCAGTGTTGTCTAATCTTTTTTAAGACACATCCAGAGTATCAATTTTTTGAATAACATAACGAGTATCGTTTTGTTAACTTTTTCTCAATATATCTATCTTTTTAAAATTTATTGATTTCTTACAGAAATACCTAATTCTCTCGACCTCTCTTGCGATCTAAAGAGGCATCGAGACACATCAACTGGTTGAAAAACACTGCTCTATAGGAATCATGGAAAAGTATACAAAATGTTGGATACAATTAAAATGAATACATTGCTCAAATTAATTTCCAATGACTTAACAGCGCTGTCTGTATATACTGCATGAATGTAAAATATTTCAGAAATACCAAGATTTACATATTTTTATATATAAGAATTGCTCGTTTCGAGTTATTAGAAAAGGCGAGCAACCTTGGTAAGTGAAGGAAAGAAGTTAAGTTGTAAAGTTTTGAGGGAGTCGGTAACGAGTGTCGCCGTAACCCTTTCTTATAATTGATTTATCCCGGTGGTGATACCGGGCACTTGGTAAAAATTTCTAATAACGCGGCAGATGAGACCCACGGAAGGGTTAATTAAAACGAATGGACGGTCATCCGCGAACAGAATGTCGAAGTTTAGCGGATCACCAATTTCAATGCTTTAATATTATTACAAACTCCACTCCGCGTTTCTTTAATTAAAATTAACGACGCAAAACTCTGACACTCAAACGAATTATTAGTACAGAAGCAAACTTTTAATTAGTTCGCCTCCTTCTAGCGATACTTTTGTGCATTTACTTGTCCGAAGTAATTTAAATTAATTTGAATTCTTTCACACGGATAACGGTTTTATAGGTAAGACAACAACTCAAAATGGTTAATCGCTCTTATTCCTTTTTATTTTTTCGGAAAAAAATTTTCAAAAGGATAACTTTGAAGATACATTAACTTTTAATTATACATACCTGATTATGATGAAAAATAACTATTAAAAATTGTTACACATGCCGTACTATTGAAATGGATCAAAATATAAATAATAACTTGATTCCATTATCGAGTTACAATTTTGAGTAATATTACGTAGCGTTACATCAAAATCATAAAATTACTAATTTCACGCCACCGTCAAAGCTTTGACAAAGTATAACTAATACTTGATAGGAATAGGATAATTTATATCAAATTAAACTCCCAAGCGTAGTCATCGAAATTATGAATAATTACGATAATCACACATATAGAATGAATCAAATCACTTCTGATCAAAGTTTTTCTCAAAGAAAAAAGGGTTTAAGATCATAGTTCAACACTAGCCAAGTGCGAATAAAGACTTCATTCATCTTGCAGAAGTTTATGTTTTGTTTAAGAAACTTAGGCATATGGATTTATGTCATTAATGCAAGTTATTTTTTTAAAAGCGTACACATTATTATACATTACATTAACATGTTTCTTGATAATACCATAGACTGAACAGAAACACTATACCCAGTATAATATGGCTAAATTTATAATTTTTAACAACTATATGAAATTTGAACTCCGTTTCACAAACCTACCATACATGAGAATTACTGTACACGAGATGTGTGATTTACAGAATATTCAAATTAATGTTTATCACAACTTTACTGTTTAATTTATATTAGTTCACTATCAGTGCTTAAATCACTCGGGCAGAAATGAGCGATTAAAGTTTTCAAAGCGACCAATTAAAATTGTCAATATAAGTGAAACGGTAAAAGTGCTGGGTTCCATATTCACACCTCATGAAGCCCCGGGGAGTATGAAACCGGTCGCCGTACAAGGCGGGCTCGAAATACCTTTCAATTTTGGGAAGAAAGAAAATATATACACAAGATCTGCTTCGATCACAGCTAAGGATGCCGTTTCGGCGCATTTTATATTAAAATTTCATAGAAGATTAGAAAAATTAAGCAAACTTGAGGTTTTAAGTTTATATGAAACTAGCAGACCCGTGCCCACTTCGTTGGGCATTAAAACATTATTGGTGTATTAGTACTAAATGTTAGGGTTTATTACCCAACTGCAAAAGGTACCTATTAATACGATATATACCAATTTGCATGCCAGTTTGACGAAAAATGTATATCTACTATGTAAAATCTTGGTGTTCGTGTGGTGGTTGTGTATGCTCTATTATGTAAAATTACCATTTGTTTGATACCTTTAAAGTGTATATTACAATTATTATGATTTATTATGTTTTTTTTTTTTATTGTCCAATACTTCTTTGTATACAATATTAGATGTAGTGTTATTATCTGGCAGCAAAATGTATAGTTTTTATGCATATCCAAACCGAGATAAACCAACATATATCTGATTATGGGAAAAACATGATTTTTTTAAGTCAATGCCTCCTCATGTACCTTTGCAAAAAAATCAAGTTTGTTGTATCGGAGCCTCCCTTACATATTTATTTCATTTTGATTTCATTATTTTTTAAAATGAATATAGAACTAAATATACTGTAAATATCTACCTTTTGCCGTTATTAATATCCCGCATAAATCACATTTGTTGTATGGAAGCCCTCTTAAATATTTATTTTATTCTGCTATTAGTATATGTTATTATAGTGGCAACTGAAATACATCATCTGTGAAAATTTCAACTTTCTGCCTATCACGGTTCATGAGATACAGCTTGGTGATAGACAGACGGACAGAGGAACCGCCGGACGATGGAGTCTTAATAATAGGGTCCCGTTTTTACCCTTTGGGTACGGAACCCTAAAAGCATCTAACAGAAATACCACCCAACAGATTACGATACGACATACGACCTACGATACGACCGAACAGATACGACATGGTCGCGATTACATACCTATACTACATACCTACCTATAAACCTAGTAGGTTAGGAGTCCATAGCAGCCTAACAACGTGTCCCGTAATTTATATAATATATAAGCTATCCTGTCTCTCGAGTTGGATCAAAGTGCACACGGTGTGCAAATTTGATTGAAATCGATTCAGTAGTTTCAGAGTTCACCCCGGACAAACAACGTGACACGTAATTTATATATATTAAGAAGATCAGATAAGCTATCCTATATTTCAAGTTGGATCAAACTGCACACGGTGTGTAAAACTGATTGTTCTTTAAATAAATGCGGGTGAATCCGCGTGGCACAGCTAGTTGACAAATATTGGCATTAATATTTATACGATACTAACGTCACTCAATTGTTTTTCCTTCTCAGAACCCCTCCACTAACCTTAAACTTTATGTTATGGTATAACTTAAAGTTCAAATTGACTTAAGTATTATTACGAATCTTTTGTATGGGAATAGAAAAGTGTCGTTTTTAGACTTTTCAGGCAATTTTTAAGTCTTTCTCTCCGTAAGAACCATCCTCGTACTTTAAGGAATATTATAAAAAAAGAATTAGCGAAATCGGTTCAGCTGCTCTCGAGATTTCCGCTTAACAACACATTTAACGATTCATTTTTATTCATATATATGAAATAATTTCGATTTGAAAAATAGGAATAAATTGAACGAACTTGAGTAGTAGTTATATTTACTCGATTTAACAAGTAAATAATAATTTACTACTCAAATTAGAAAATAAATAACCATATGGAGTATTTGACGACCCGCGTGGCGGAGCGGTCACCATACCGGTCTGACATGCAGTGGGTCCCGGGTTCGATTCCCGGCCAGACAGAAATCTGAATGATGAGTTTAGGTTTC
>MOOZ01001728.1:196904-210364 GCA_002930495.1 Cecropterus lyciades | reverse complement strand
GGCCACCGGGGGGGTTTTAGTGCGGTAAAAATCCCACATAACCTGGCGTCGCTCCCACGGCGTCAGGTACCTTTTGAAGGTTTCCCCCTCGATATAAAAAAAAAGGTAAGATCTCACCTAAGGTTAGCCACAGATTAGACACAGAGTTGCTACTCCTGAGGACTAAGATGGAATGCCTCGGAAAAGTATGTCTCCCTTACCACACCCTTCAGACCAGAACACGGCAGCGCGTAACACTACTGTTATTAGGCAGAAATAGGTGTAGCGGTGTTGCTTCCGGAGTAGAACCACAAAGAGTTCTACCACCAGCAATAAGGTTTTGTTTGTTTGGTTGAACGCACTAATGTCAGAAACTACTTGTTCTAATTGAAAAAAATATTCTTGTGTTGGATAGTCCATTTATCGAGCAAGAGTATAGGCTATATAACATGTTTGTATATTTGTTTAGTCTTATGTAGTTGCGGATGCAATGTGGGACATAGCTAGTGTAATATAAATACTGATTATGATCACTTTGTTACCTTAGGATTTACTATGTGATTTATTATTATTTCTTATTGCATATATTGACACTTTCGACGCATTAATTTATTTTTCATGCATATATCAAACTTACTACATAACTGTGCTACATAACATAGATCTCTATTATTTACCCATTTAACTTATGCACTTTTCAAGCACAACTTTCTGGACTTTCTCCGTCGCAGTAATACAATACCTACATACTTAAAGTGCCGGAAGTTGTTAAATCTATTGCGTTAACGAGTTATGTTAAAGCAAAGATTTTATTTTTGTTACGAAATGTCATCTACAACAAAATATTTTGAAAGGTAGTAGAACCAGTGTGGTACGACTGGGAAAGTACCACCAAGTACTTATTTCTAAGGTAGTAAGGTAAGTATTTGTATTTCATTAGAAGGGTGTCGTCAGACCTACTATCGTACGTACTGGCTGTGAACGGCTTTAGGGTTTAGGCAAAATCCCTGTTCGACAAATGACGGCAGTGTCCACTAACCATCAGGTGAACTGAATGCACCTTTACGAAGTATCTTATAAGAAAACTTTATGCTAGGCAGTAGGCTATGCCCAAATTCTTACTTGTATGATTGTAGTAATATACAATTAGCTTTTGTAAATCTCATTGTAACGACAAGAAATCTGATTACTATCAGACTGAATAATATTAGCGTCAAATTCTGAAGTTATTAGTAATACTGTGTGACTTGTACTTCAATAGCAGAATAGTAGGTGAAATCCATAGAAAAACACTCGCTCAATAACATATGTAGCTAGTTATGAGTTGAAAACTACTCCTACTTATTCCTAACATGCTAAAGATCAATGTGTAAAATACCGACAACATGCACATGTTCATGCACGAAGACATTATTACTATCTATATAGTAATCCANNNGGGTCGACGTGGATCAAAATGACAAATTAAGGCCTAATACAAATAAAACATGCATAATATCATGTAGATCGTAACCAACTTACAATGTTAAGCTACGTCAATCGATCATTTGTTAGGTGTGTGATCATTAGTTACTAAACTTCAAGCGCCCTTCCGTGCTGCAGAAGACACATTAAACCTCCGATCCCGGTTGTTATCATTTTATTGCACTCATTAAACCTCGTCGGCGGCTTTATGGGCGATTCTAAAGCCTAGGGTCACTAACCCGGACAGACTTACAATTTCATGTACCAAACCGCATTGTTGCAGTATGGAGGTGGATATAGATGCTCCCAGGTCTCTTCTGATCCCCGGGTATTATCTAGTCCCCGGTCTTGGAGAAGGATACAAAAAACGTACCAGAAATAAAGATCCACAGACATAACTAAATCTGAACTGAACTTTGTAATCAAATGTGTCGTAGATACTGTACATAAATATCAAATACACATGGAAATTTACCTCCCTAAACTTCAGCACTCAATACGTGACCTCTGGCCGGCTTGTCAAAGCGTTTGTCCTAGATTGTAAATTCGATTGTCGTTTACATTTGTCAGTCAGAACGGCACGCGCGACCCCCGGTTCATGCCCGTTCCTCACAATCATTAACGCTTCGTCAAACACTACTAACGTAGTACACTACTACGTACGTACTCATACAAATACCGTAATTAGACCAACTCGTTACTTGTTCTTTCCATTCCACCGTTATAATGAACTTAAGCTATAAAATTTAACACAATCTTTAACAGCGCAAAAAATATTATAAATATTATAACACTTATCTTTTCAACCTGTTAACCGTAAGAATAATTATGGGCGGAACCACATTTAGATCCTGACAGATTTGATATGTTATTTAATGCGTAAAAGGTTACGGTGTCACGATCAGTGCACGTGAGTAATTCAAATCGAAATGCCGCGTCGGCAATCGAGATAACTTGTCCACCGACATCTTCATATCGCGACATTAACAGCCTACAGCATTTATTATAAATAACATGGCCCATATATTATGCAAATTCCACAATTATAAATCCCGAACAAATTGACCGTGGCAGAGCGTAAATCAAGCAATCAAAAATAAAAAGCATAATATATTGTGCGTATAAATGTGTCTTACGATCTTAATTTGTGGGCTTACGTTTTTATAGCTACCGAAGGAGGACGATTGGGGTCGAGTTAGTCGTCATGGATTATATTATCCACGTAAAATTATTTATTATTTACCCTCTAATCGCTTTGAACAATATTTAGTTTACTTTGGTGGGACGTAAGAATGGTGGGTGCGGGAAAAAAAACGAAATAATTAACAATAGATTATGCTTTAAATAAAAAACAGTATTATTCTTATGAAAAAGAAAATATTGTCACCAAGATTACCTCTAATGCAAATAATGCATTAAAACATTAAATCTTTAATTACAACAAAACATACATACATATGTAGTAAAGTGTATAATTTGCATGAATCCTTGCACTAAGTGTAAAATTACCGATTTATCATCAAACTTATTGTTTAATTATAAATTGTTACTATGCTTAATTTACTTAATAACGATTTCACCACGCAACGTCAAATTCTACACAAAACAAGCACCACAAGAAACTAGAACTAGCGGCATTGTTGTTGTAATATATATAAATACAAATATAGTAAGCGCTACGTACTACATTGTACGTAACATTAATAGAGTACGTGTAATCAGAGCGAATGATCAATAACGACGCAGCGCAATAAATCGACGAAACACCTATTGGAGGCGATGCAGCTACTAGTGATCCGATGGATAATGACTAATACGGCACTAGGCACTCGATAACTAAACAACCGCGCGCAAAGATAGGTGTTCCGAGGCTCCAGTAGCCAGGTTAATCGAGTCAGCGGTATCGGGATTATGTCATTAAAACTTCATCAAACGCTCATCCGCTCAACTAACTGGACTTTGAAGTCAACGAACACTATAAAATTACAATCTTTAGGCCCCCGCGGAACGGTTGTGCGAATACCCCGTAATTGTATAGTAATCGGCGAAATCACTTGTGACAGAAATATTCGAATAAATTGTATTTTAATGTGTGCGCACTATACACTTTAATGACAAAATCACTGCAAGATTTTATGTACAGGTTGTACATGGATGTCGGATATAAGGAAGATCATTCTGGACGAAAGTTTTCGGTTAAAGTGTTATCGTAAATGGCGTAATGGAAGCGTTTCATCGATCCACTAAAAATCCTTACATTCCAAAGATCGCAAATAAGAATAATACTAACCAAATCCGGAATCAAAAGATTTAGATTGATAAATTGATAGTAAGATATTCGTATAACAGACTTTACCAATATAACGTACCCATAAATATTGTTAAATTAAACCAATAAAAAAAAACACAAATTATATTTTTTTAAATATTATTAGTGTCAATATATTATAGGTTAGGTTTTAACGTAACGATCTAAAAACGGTCATAAAGCATCATTTTGATGTTCCCGCTCTCGCATTAACATCTCAATTGTTGATCGCGTGAGCAAATTTATTGCCGAACCGTTCCAAAGATAATTTCACAAAGTAAAATAAATACGACAAGGCGAGCAAGGCCATAATTAAGAATTAAAGTTCTGCTCTTCCCGAAATTGTCGCGAGGATCCGTAGGACACTCGTGATTTATAACTCGCCAGTAATATTTCCAGTTAAATTGAAAATGTTAGTGAGAGTTCATCGAAGATTAATCGATAAGCGATCGGAGTAAGTTCACCTCCATAAATTATAACGATCCACCGATCTGCTGCTCATATGTTAAGACCATAAGCTCAATAATAATCTTAAGATTTTTTGCCCGAGCGCAGTTAAGCTGAAGTTTTTACGCATTTTTCAGTAGCATGCGTTGTTTAAAAAGTGTAACTATACCGAGAAGATCGAAGCCAAAGTGAAGCGCTTGACAAGTTTACGGCACAAAAAGCTCAGTGTGGTGGCAGCAAGCGAAACGGGGAACAGTTTTTGTCGAGACCTCGTCAAAGCTCGGTGTCGCGCGGCGCGTCGACCACTCAACTGCGGCTCCCTCTAATTGGACGTCTACCTGTTGCGTCGCCTTACTGCTTTTTTCAGTTCCCCGGCGAATACACTCGGTGATGAGCACTCTACGTGAACAGTTTCGTAATACCCCGCTAGGTAATCTGCCTCAGTTCTTCTGTCTTTTCATAAAGGAGCACCGCGATGTTTTTGTAATCAAATGTTAGCATTTAAGAAAGAAATACGTTGACAAGCGTTTGGACAAATTGTTCTGCACTTTTTAGGATTGAATTGATTGGCAACTGACGAATTCGATAGTTTATGAATATATATTAATACTGTCATCAAAGGATGCCAATAAAGTGGGCAAGTGTGTTTAAAATCAATTGTTTCATTTATTTTATTGGTAGAGGAACCATTTTTTTCTTACAAATTTAAAAACTTTAAAATACAATGTCTGTGGCCTCAAAACACAACATACTGAAACCAAAAAAGTCCCGTCCGCGCATGTTTTTAAAAAAATATATATTGTATTCCCTTATTTATTACAGTGTAATTCCATTGTGATGACACACACATAAGACAAAATTACGATATAATTGAGTCACTGTATCAATATTTTGTAATTTAATCAGTCATTACATTGAAATAATATGTCTACCTTCTTCCCACTAGACGTACTACTACTTCTGGGTACTGATAATAATTTATAGGCAGATTACTGGTACTTTACGTATGATTTATAGGTTTACCGTTTTATGTAATGTAAAAAAGTACCTTTACATTTTATTAACAGACACTTTGATTTACAAGTTATTTACAACTTCAAGGCGGACCAAGATTTATCTAAATATCTTCAAATTTTCTTCATTTGCTTCAAATGTAACCGAAACATAATAGGAACGGTAGTACACCGTACGTTCGGCTTTATGGAGGATTATTGAATCGGATAAAAGGCACGGCGGCGTTACCGTTCGGTCCCATGACGATCAGTTATTCGTCTTTCAGTCGTCCATGACTATCGGAGCGTGTCGGGGGCGCGAACGAGTTCGGGACGCTCCGACGCGTACGGCGATTCTCCACGCGCACCGACCGACCGCCGGAAACGCAGTGACAACACAACAAAAACTCACTTGCATTTCATTCATCGTTTTTTTCCCACTGCCACTTGACCGAACGAACAGGTTCTCGATATCTATTACGAGCCACATTGAATTAGAGTAATTTCATAATGCGACGGTCGTGTCAGCGCGGCGGAATCTGAAAGTCACAAATTGATTTCAGAATGCACTTAAGCGAAATGACTTAATTCGTTTAAAGTAATTTCGTCCATATATTACTCACAGGCAAAAAAATGTCTTCAATAGATAGATATTGTATCGGTAGCAATAAATAAAATTCAAGTGCCAAAGTCACCTAATGATATATGTACCTAGTTCGACTTCGATAACAGTGAATTAAATTTGTAACTAGTCCATAAATATCAAGAATTTTATTTTACAACATTTTACCTTGCCTCTGCTTATAAGACTTTAGGCTATAGTCCACCATGCTAGCCAAGTCCAGATTGATAGACTTCACATATCAACGAGAATATGACTTTTAACGACGTCGAATTACGGGACTCCAGAGTGGAAGACAGGATATAACTCCACTAAATACTAAATTATCAGCACACAGTGCAAGCCAGTTATTATAAAAATATAAATATAAAAAAGTTTTGTGAAATATAAATAATGAACGCTCAAAATACAAGTATAGCGTCGTTTAACCCAGATAGCAAGCAAGATGCATGAACCTAAATAAATTATATTGAGTTGTGAGCTCAAGTAAAATAGCAGGCGAGCATGATGTATGCACCGGGAAGATATGCGATCTCACAGCCCTCGTTGGAAAGTAGACCGACTTATCGCTTCAGAACCGTTTTGTATCTCAAATTCTAAAACACGCCGCTAGCGGATAAATTTTCACGGAAAGCGTATGTTGCTGCTACGACAGGATAAAGGAAATACGTACACCAGATGCCACAGAAATCGCCGAAATTCAACAGTATTACATTTATTTTACATGAAAACACTTTGAAGAAATCACCCGTGAATATATGGTTTTAAATCAGGACACAATCTATGATCTTGCTTTGCATTTCAACGCATAAACATAGTGTTTATAATGTGAACATGTATCGAAATTGTTCTTACGTTCTTATTGCTATAATGCGTTTCGTTGTCTTCTGCCTAGAAGCAAGCTTTTGTAGAGAGAAACAATCAAAGATGTATAAATGGAAAGAAATTACGTATCGGTAGTTTATTAAGTGGAATTATTAAAGAGGCTTGATCAGCTCGAGGCTTGCACGCCAGCCCATCACCACTCGAGCCCTAGCACCTTCACTATGCGCCCTCCCTTATTCGGTTTGACGATAAGCGGCGGGTGGCCGCACGATCGCCCCCGCAGCTGCGGCCACCAACCATTGTTTTGACGTGCCGTTTGATTTGTGCGCGAGCGCCGCTATCGATCTCCCCGCGTCAATTTATTGCCCTTCCTAGACATTCGCGCACTGCCCACAAATTAGAAAGAACGGTCAACCCACTTGTCAATCCGACACAATTAGATCCCGGCGAAGCAATTCCTGACTCTAGTTGGACACATCTAACAGTTTTACAATTCATTGAAACGCACATACCTTATCAATATATTTGTTACGAAATATATTGGTTATGAAATCTGCCGTGTGGCCGATTCCAAGACTCCTGGGTAAACGTTACTTGTGCATATAATTATTCACCTAGGTCCATATTAAATAACTGAAATATTGTTACTGGAAATCGAAACGACACTGAGTCATAACTCGACCTACTTCTACGATTGTAAGTTATTAAACAGTAGTTCAACTCACGAAAGACTTGAATATTTACACGACTTAGTAGTTTTGGTTTGTAGCCAAAGCAATCCAAACCTCTTAAGCAAACAAGTTACTGTAATGTGCATTCATATCTTAAACCGTATTAGAGTGGACACGCAGGGCATGTGGCAAAATAAGTATTATAACACAAAAGTGAAACCGTTTTTCGATCATAAAAATCGAATAAGTCAGCACTTTGATTAAGAATGAAAGAATTGAGTCATCGGCAAATAAGCCGCAGGTAATCAGCTCGAACACGCAATCTTACGAGAGTGCCATAAAGGTAGAGCCATAAAGTTGGCACTAAAACCGTAATTAATGTTCCCCACCACTCATTATGTGCAGCGGTGAAGTTATACTGACGCGAAAGGAACTCATTGAACTACTTTCAAGACATTATGAGTAACGCTATTATTTTAAACAATAAAGGTCAGTGTTAGGAACTAAAATAAGCACAAACGAATTGCATCATTATTCATTACCCTACACATGTTTGCAACCTTTAACGACTTTTGAACGAGTATGGCCCTCGTGAACTACACTGTTATACCACAACCCGCTAACATATCGCAATTACAATAACATACGTACCATTTCATTATAAGTGTACTGATAAATGTATAAGTTTTTAAATTGATAAATGGTTAATTTTAACATATATTTTAGGTTTCCTCAATATGAGGTACGAAGCGCAATAACACCTTAAAGTAAACGTTTGTAGCTCACATGCCGTATTCAGAACAATAAGTATACCGGGTAGTGATCCGTGGCAGATGCGATTGAAAATCGTAAATATCGGGAGCGTTGCACGCGTGACACACCACGCTCGTATATAAGTTACGACAACGGGATCCAATTTCGGTGAATTTAATGTAAATGCATGAATTTTCACCGTGCCACTCGTACAATCAGTGTCGAGAGCTGACATTTGCATATGCGTTGCTGAAATTTCAGAATAGCTATTCCGTCGAGCTTAACCGAGTTCAAAACTTGGCGAGCACACGACTCGGGTAAATGTTGCGGCAATGTGGCGGGATGTATCCTCGTGTCAGACGTAACGGGTGCGAGCGATTCAGCGGAACACAGTATATTAAAATGCGTGCAACGTTCTCGGCGCGGCAGTACATCACAAAAATGGTATTTCGTTACCGCACATCTCAAGTGAGTACGAGACTTGTATGTTATCGCAATATCATATGGTTTGAGTGCACATTAGAGCGCGCGCCATATTAAGTGCGTACTTTGAGCAGACTTTTCATAAAAAGCGAGCAGGTGTTGTGAACAGCACACAGTAGCAAATTGTTTGGAAAATCTGAGTCACCCCGCGCATCATGCTCGGTTGACAGCCCATCTCCGAACCAGCTGACGAGAGCGACACTAAACTTTATTGGATGCGGTCCATTGAGCTTTGGCACAACTATGTAAGTACAAAATACAGTTACAAATCTGTACTGTGTTTATTATAAAACTTAAAAATACAGAACGAGTATATCGATTACAGATTTGTAATGAAGATTTTTAATTAGGGACAATTACTATATATGTACATCCATAATAAAAAAAAGATAATTAGTTTAATCGGACGACAAATATAAAGTTCCACATGTTATTGTCAAAAAATTCATTGTCATTATTAGAAAAATTCCCTATATAATTATTTGTTTTACTTATTGTACACTTGCCCAACTTATATTCATACAATGGTCTATGAAATAAAAAATATAGTACGTAGGTACATATGTTACAAAGTGACAAATGTAGCAAATAGTAATTATATATGACGTCACCAACACAAATAGTTCAAAGCCAAGAGATGTCTATCTCATCAAACTAGTTCAGAATTCCGACGATTCGGATCTGCTTTGATATCACTCCGGTTAATAAACGTGCCACGAGCAAAGCAGTTATGCAAGAACTGAATCCGTTTCATTAATTAGATTACGTGGAATGTATGCACTATTCTAAGCAAACACCAATCGTTCTTCCTTGAACCGACTGAGCTCTTGCCTATTCTATCTTGACGCTCTACAAGACGTCGTCCGCCTGATTGGATTGAAACGCTCCGAACACAATGTCTTGTGAGAAACCAATCAGAATTTATATCCCTCAACAACGAGACGACTAACTTTAATGTACCTACGCACATGAAACTATATTGCCTAATTTACTATATATCACTTTAACATTCACTACTTGACGTATTAGCGTTCAAAATTGTATCGACCATCGTCGAGTAACTGGCCCCAAAATGATACAGAATCCCCGACAAAGATCCCTAAAATGCTATACATGTGGCTATACAAATAGAACTGAAGGCGGTAGATTTTTTTGTGATTTGACTTTGACGGCATTACCATCACAGCTATTTCTGCCCAATAACAGCAGTGTTCAACACTGCTAAGTTCTGATCTGTAACCTGTGGTCCGAAATAACCTTATTTAACTGCGATGTTATCTGGAGTTCATTACAGTTGTTATCCATGGACGACAGTGATAACGTAGTCTCAAATATGCATAATAGGCATCAGAATTAATGCCAAAGTTACGAATTGGAAGCGTCTTTAATAGAGAAACTATAAAATAACGGTTCACCGAACCCTTAAAGCGTTCATTCAATTTACTGCTTGAACTAAAAACATTGATTCGATCGAACGTTGTAATAGGCAATAGCTAGTTTGAATGGTAAGGAGTAGATTAACTTTAGTATTATTGTATTGTAACCTATGATTGAAGTAGACTAGGAACGCAATTCTCATTACTTGCGCACTAGGAATGACTGACGCAGGTTGTTACAATTTGCAGGAATCCAGTTCCTCCGCCATAAAACGACAGCCAGATAAGGAAAGAGCGCATCTCGATAAACTGAACTTGTACACAGGATCACATTTAAATTGAAGTTCGAAAGCAAAACAAGTGGCTCAAAGGAATAGGTACATTAAATGGAAGGGTTTCGACGTAACGTTTGGAATAAATCGATTCTACAGTACAATAAAACCGTTTACATCATGGAATATTAAAACCTTTGTCTGGTGCCGTTCCACAAAAGATTAGCATTTCGCAGCACGTCATGACAATAAGAAAGGCAGAGTTTTTACGTATAAGCTCCTCGTAAATTATGTACTACGCGAGTCATTCACCAGATAAAACACGTTCGTACAACTCATAAAATACAAAACGTCCCGGTACGCATTTCTGGCGTCACGCAAAAAGAACACACATTATTTAACAGTGCTTCGTAAAACGTAGCAATACACCCAGCCTCCCTCGCAAATGCTTCAGAATATGCCAATCGTGATTAAAATGAAAAATATTCGCCGAACAATTTAAAGATGTTTTTAAATGTACACGAACCGAATTGACCAAACGGAAGCTCCTTTTTGAAGTCGATTAAAAAAAACTATACTAGACTGAAAAGTTACCTTATCTCTATAACTACAGTTACTTGTTGAAAGTTTGAAAAACTGACGTATACGGTTTATTTTAAAGTAAACACATTTTTGATGTAAATTCTTTAAGAGCCTGTTTGCAAGAAGTAATCATGAAAAGAATGCATATACACATATTTTGTGACTACCCACGACCAATTTTAATATACACGAAATGAAACTATTTTCATAACATATGTAACTATTTGGACCTTTTTGTTCTCCAGAGAAATCATTACTTAACGATATCAGTCTGTAAGCAGAAGTGTACCTAAGGTTCAGGTACGTGTTTCATACTCACTCATGAAAATAACATAAAATAATTGAAATGTACGATTAATACACATCTGCGTGTTTTCGGCATGACAAATTACATTATTATTCATTTTTTTTTCTCCATATCTGCTTTCTTCTTTTTTAGTAATTGAGAAACCCCACGATCATTTAACAATGCATTTGTTATAAAATTCGATTATAAAGTTATTATATAGGTACCGGGCTTTAAATTAATACGAGCTATAAATCAAACACGCTATTTATTTAAGCAATTAAACGCCCCCAATCGCAGTAAGGAGCCGTAAAGACATAACGTCAAAAATAATTGAAATTCAGTTGTGTATACATAATGTGACCATACCTCTCACTTTCGGCGGGACAATTTCTCTCTTTCCCGTAAAAAAACGTATACTGCTTTTGCATTCCGTTCAATCAAATCGAATCCCTATTTAAACAGTAGAATCGATATTTTGAAATTGAGTTGATGTACAGAGGCCACGTCGAGAAATCGATAGTTATACCAATTTAAACATCTAATTATTTACTAAAGACATAATTGAATACTTACTCTTTTTGATAAAGCCTAGTGAAAAAATATTTTGAATATATAACATTTTACCGCAACCGTCCCGTGCAGGATAGAATTAAATGGTAACATTACGCATACTTATACATTGGTGTACAGCACAGCCGGTCCGATGCCGAGATACATTTATTATGCGTACGCATACACCGCGCTGTTAACCACCAAGAAAGAGTAATTTAACGGCAATACACTTCGAATACCAAACAAATTAACATCCGCCGTGATCTGATACTTTTAATGACTTAAGCGGCGCGGGTGTCAAATAGCACCATTTGTAAATTGGTTTTGAATTATTTATTTTACGCGTTAAACGCCTGTTTTATTTTACATTACACGTCATTTATCATCGTGTCGTTAATTTTTGGTTACTCTTCATTAAAAAAAACCTCTATGACGTTAATATGATATAATTATGCTAATAATATGTAGATACTACTGTTGTGATTGGTTTTGGTTAAAATTTTAAATATAAATAGGTGATGGTAAGAACAACGTTCTCGTATTTTTTTTGCGCCGAAGTTGCATATTGAAATGATTATTAAAAAGATATTTCAAGTCAGAGCGTTTGCGTGGAAACTAACAAAGTGTACAGAACTATAAACTTTCATAATCGGAACGAAGAAGTTTGCAAATAAAATGCTCAAATCAATACTAATGATGACCAAAGAAATAATGAAACAAACATAAATATGTATTTGTAACGTACGTATAAACAGGGGAAAAAAAGAATTAAACACTATTTTGGTAACCGCGTATCGTAAAACAATCAAACAATAACGTTCGTCTGAGATTTAAATTAAGCCCACGCCTGTCTCACGTTACAAGACCAGGGAGCGAGCCGTGGAGCCCATTCATAGTACACTTTACACCATTTGCCTACCGGGTGTCTGCGACAGTTACACAAAGGGCGTATACATTTTAAAAGCGATCAGTATTACGATCAATATAAATTAAAGAAACTATATTGGATACATTTATAACTACCATTACCGGTTATCAACCAGCAATTAAAAAGGCAGTGCGAACCGAAAGCCGCCGCGCTCAAGTTACTTTTGACTTCGATTAATTTCATTCAACTGCAATAGGTATCACCAATTTACATCGAAATGGTAGTATTGTACCATGAGGATAATAGAATAGCTTTAATCGACTTTTTAAACAGTTTCAAAAGCAGAGTTTGCATAGCGCATACTTGACTGGTGCCAGCATTACTCTATAGCAAAAATACACAAGAGAATAAAACGAACAAGTGCTCAATCAATGATCGAGGATTTCCATTGAAACTCTCACCTACTTCACACGTCGTGAAGTCTATAAATAAACAAGGTGGAGAATGTAGCGTATTTATATAAACGAGGCATTGATGTGTTGACACCAGTGATGAGTCATGACGCAAGCTATGCGTTGGCGTGGAAGCGAGCTGCGTTTACGCAACTCGCTCTAGCGAATGTTAGTCCGCAAACTGAACTCGAACTTGAACTTAACGCACGGTCAAGCGCAAAATATCTTTGATCGCGCTCGAGCGGGAGTGGGTACTTTCACGCCCACATAACTCATATTAATATAATGTTTCAAACAAGATCCCTTTTAATAAACACAGATAATAGTATGTATAATTTATGAACTTTTAACAATAAACAGGGTCATATCGGCATAAATAGTGTTAGAAATAACTTAACGTGACAACAATGCGGCAAACCCGTCTTACCTACCTCAAGTTCTCTTATCATAGTCTTTGACCAACGTCCCCATTGTTCTTTCGATGTGGCAATCACCAAATAACGTGGAAAGCATTCGTTCCTTACC
>MOOZ01001728.1:169498-180621 GCA_002930495.1 Cecropterus lyciades | reverse complement strand
GCGGTAGTGCTTCCAGAGTTAAACCACAAAAGGTTTACCACCTTCAATTACTGCAACTTTAACTGTGACCTTTTTAGTGTGTTTAGTAGTTGTTAAAAAGACGGAGTATGGGCATAACGATCAATTCTTCGTATTTAGGTTATGTTCTTTCTCTGTAAGCCCTAACTCTTACCGAGTATGAAAACAATGTTGAATGTAAAATTATATGTAAGATACAATCAACATAACTATCTCCAAATGTATATTGTTTATTTTGAATTATGTTTATTATATCCGATTTGCCTATTGATGATACGACTATAATTTGAAGCAAAATTATGTGTGTCCGAAGTCATGAATATAGATTACCACAATTCAAACAACAACCAATGCAGTATCAACAACGAATTTAAATCGTATGACACTTCTCTTTCAAAATACGCAATCACTAACAAATAAACTCGTTAAAATAAATGCACGATGCACGAATCCCTTTACCTAGATCATGTCCTTCATTTATTACAAATGTTTACATAAAACATTACGTTGTGTTGCAACATTTACATTCAAATACTTACATAATGCAACTAAGAGTTAAGTGCTAACTATTTATGGATCAATCAGTAGCAATCGATTAATATCGATGCAATCGGTATTAGGTAACTCTTTTACACTTACAAGATACGTGCAACATGACACACAATAATTCGGTAACGCAAAAATATTTATCTGTCCGTAATGTTTAATCCAACCAATTAGTATTTAATCTTTTTGCGATTTGAGGTCTTCAATATAATCACTATTCAATGTTCACGCAATTATAGAAAATGACTAAGCTTATTAGACAAAGTATACCGTCATATGTACATATAAATCGTATACTGTCAACTCTGTAGTTACAACATAACTTGTTGCGTCTCCATTCAATACATAGATCCTTACTGTTTGAATCTTGTATTTCATTCAATCCCACACAAAATAAGAAGAATCATTCCGTAACAAATGCGAGTGAAAACTATAAAAAAGTGCGCGAGACTCTACCGCACTTGCCCATACCGTAACTAAATGAATCAAACAAGGAATAAATCGGGAATCCGAACAAGATCCGATCGTGCTACAAGAAAATAACAAAGGGTAGTGTCGGTGTCAGGTGGTTTGTTCGCGTGACCACGAGCGGGCGGGATTTCTCTTCACTCATTTAGAGGATCACCTTACTCCGACATTCCTCGTAGTCACTGCCGAGATTTTATTAGAGCTTTGGCTTGACCAATTACAATGCTTACCTATCTTTTATTTCCTTTTTATTGGATCTGCCCTTCACGAACGTGTTAAGGAAGACTGCGCCCTCACATTCTCCAGAGCACAGTATAGACGGAAAAAGAATTACTTTCAAGCTTATATATCTTCTAAAAAAAATATTTTAACATAAAATAAAATTACGAACACACTTTAATTAATTACAAAATAATTATGATGATATAAGTTATTAAAAATATGCCTAAAAATATTCCTTACCTGAAATAGGAATAACAAATACTAGAATATTGAAATATCGAAATGGAAATATCGTTCAATAGAAGTAAATCACGCAATAAAATTGAAAAAACATACGGTGTTTAACATGTCAACAACATGGAAACGAGTAAATTGCCCACTTATGCACATTAAACCGTGTATTTTGTATCGCTAAACTCTGACCTTAGCAGTAGATTACTAACAATTGAGTTTCCTAACACATCGTCTCGACAAGAAAATTAAATTAAACACGCACGAAGGCTTAACGACAATGACCGGAGCTTAATTTAAACTAACCAGATGATAATTCGCGAGCTCGCAAATTATCATTCGGTCGATTTCACCGGATTACGTAAGATTGTCAGAAATGTTGCACATTCGTGTAGTGACATTACAAATGGTTCATTAAGAGAAGTTTATTTAATTACCATAACCCAATCGTTCTACATTTTTTTATCATATAAAAAAAGCAAACGAGCGTGCAATTCATCCGATGAGTAGTGGTTTATACCGCCGATGAAAATTATGTAATCAATCCAGATAAAATTAGTCTTGCCTGAGCTCTGTCATTAATACGTAGCTACCCTGAGGAACTAAGTTGAAACGCCTTGGATGACTTCTTAATCACACCCCTTAAACCAGATCACAGCGTTTAATCCGACTGGAATTGGGCAGAAATAGATGAAACGATGTTACCTCCGAAGTCCAAATACAAAGGGTTCTACCCCTTTTAAAGCATAAGGTAAGTTAAGCGTAATAGAAATCATACGAGTAACAAAGCAACAAGCAAAATATTGGTCACATCACTAACGTGTAACGTAACTGGTCTGTGACGGTGGTCGTTGATCATAATCCAGATAGCGCACCAGCTATGGCAAGCGTTCGGGCTCGTAGGCCGAGAGGCGCACGACTGCTGTCGAAAGTGAATTGTCGTGCTCGCAACCGACATGTCGCCCCAACATTAGTATTTGTGTGCCGGCGTGACTAAACTTTCGCGCAATCGGACATTAAGAAGGCAATCATGAATGACCTTATGATTCCAGACGACTCCGACTAAATGCCACTTCGGTTTAGGTTTTAATAGCTACAGGATTTATTTACTTGTACGTAGTTACGTGTGTACATTTACCTAATACTTGTAGTACGTGGGCGTCGAAGTAGTTGCGTATTCATCTCGTCATTAGTTAGATTTCATTCAATAAGCTTAGGTACTACTGAAACCACGCTAAGAGTATTGTCTGTTGTGACATACAGTATTAGTACTGTGAATATTGTGAAAGCTAATTTAATAACACAATGGTATTCGTTATAAAACAAAAACCAATTAATTATATTTATTGTATGATATTTATTAACACTAACTTTGTATAAATCCGTTATATTTATTCAAAAATTTGTTAAAATATAATCTTTTATAATAATAACATACTAATTAATAATAACACACAAATTCATATGAATTTGCATGCTTTTCATGCAATTCTATGAATATCAAGTTTTATTTTTGTTTTTAATCACGGTCGAATTTCGACCACTACTACGAACAACTAGTATGTATGAAATTGTTTAAGTTGACTTTGTGGTAAATTGCTAGTTTAACAAAGTTACCGAACGAATACAGGATTTTATCGATTGCTGACATCTCCAATATCAGTAAAAAAATTTAAAAGCACGGGTCAAGTGCAATATTTAAATTATCAATTGTATGTCATCGGCGTCGCCCGAGCAATGTTTTCACTCGCGGCCCGCCGTGTTACCTTTCGAAAGCGTTGACTCATAAACAAAGCGACCTATGAACTTAATAACAATGTAAGGCGGGCGTGCGAAACGGGAGATGCACCGCGACTTGCAATAATTCTTTCGGGGTCCATCGAGCGTCCCTAGGACATGACGCGCCATAATTTAGCGCCGACACCGAACTGCGCGGCAAAAACCGTTCGTGGTCGGCCGCGGTGATCGCGCACGCAGATAAAGCCTTTACAGACTTTATTGTCATAATTTTGACCCAAATCTGATTGTTTCACTTACATGGAAGTGAAATATTATGAGAATGCATCTTCCACTTTTATCTTTTCAACGAGATAGATTCTTTGTTATTATTTGAGGTCTAACGGCACTTTGCAGACGCGGTCGCTTTCTTGTTTTGTTTTAATGAGGCAAGGTCAATACCTATACGCTTAAAGTGGCAATAGACAAATTGTTGCTGTTATCTGATATGGTTGAACTCGTGACTCAACATAGATTGCCTCGTAATTTAGTACTATTGACATTTAAAAGACCTTGTTCTAGTATTATTTTAACCTTTTTATTGTACCTACTAGCTCAATTCAAGAAAACAATATTAGATATCATCTGAAACAATGCCTTTAATGTTATATTTAAACTATTCCAACCTTGTCTAACAACATACCGATATTGAAACTAAATTATATGCAGTAAAAAAACTTAAACCTAATGTAAATGTCCATTTTTATTTAAACATAGCAACTCGGTTCGAAGAATATAAGAGTATGCTACTTTAAAACGTCCCGTACTATTTTCAGTTATTAGACAATATGGTCAACGTCAGAATCAAACAAATCTCTTAATAACAGTTTGGCCCATAGCCCACGACGCTACTCGTTGTAGTACAAGTAGACATTAGACACAATGAAGGCAAATATTAAGAAATCCAGACTTATTTCTGCGACGTTTATTTGCGAGATTTTCCTTCACCTTTAGCCCAAGTGATACATAATTTTTATAATCACATGTCTTCGAACTTGGCATGACATTTGCATTCGGACCTCAAGAATAAAGGCAATAAAAAGCAAAGCACGGGGTCCCAAATTAGAATTCCATGAGAGACATATTGACTTGACTTTTGAATATTTTATATACGAGCGGTCTTTCGCACATTTCGCTTTTGTGTCCTATTAGTTCAAATATAGATTAGTCGTATAGAAGGATAATAAAAGCCTTGTATTAATTTATAAACAACCGTCATCCGAAAAAAGTGTTTATCTAAATATATGTTTTGTGAGTGAGCATATTAAGCCTAAGCTTGACTAAGCAAAGTCGTCAACGTTTTCATTGCACGATACATATTTCGTCTCCGATCAGATGCACTTTGAGCTGGAAATCGGTGCAATACCCAGCGATCCGTACATTGTGTAACAACATTCATGCGGCGCTTCCAAAGGGTAAATGTTTGCTCACCACGACCTACACGAATGCTCTTTGATACTTTGTGACGCGACATTATCTATAATTACCAACTATGCGGAAATATCGCGTCTTCATTTACATACGAGATGCTTTAATCTCCTATGTAGGTGCTTTAAACCCTGTTAACTTCGTATTTACTAAATAAATGAGCAAAGAAAACGTTTTTACTCAAGTCAAATACGAACTTATAGAGTATACGAATTATTATGTTCAGTTCAGTGTCGATTGTTCCAGTTTTAAAGAACAGACAGAATAATAGTAAATGCATACAATTGTATAAAAATGTGATATCATAAATATTAAAATTAATATAATTGACTAATAAACAAGCGTATTTTCAATGTTAACAAACCACTTTCCCACCGTCTAGCAAACAAGTAGTGATAATAGGAACAAAACGCTTCCTAAATTAAATAAACACGCACAGCTACGCCCTGTCGAGTTCGGTATAATTCGATAATTTTGAAGTGAGTATCCAGCGGGCGCGACGCCTTGGGCTTGTAAATAAAATTCTCAAGAAATTCGGCGGCAGCCGGCGATCATATCTGAGGCACGCTATCCATCACAGAGCTAGTCACGCAACGAAGGAGATCACTAATTATTTCTCCCAAACGACGACAATTTGTCATTAATTGTAAAACATCAGCGATAAACGGACTTTCCATCGATATCTGACTCCGATAAATGAACCGAGTAAATTACTTAAATTACCCACACTTTTGTCGTTTAATACAAAACTCATAGTTGGTTTTATAGCAATATCTCAACAACAGGTGTACTGTCTCGTCTAGCTACACCTTGTTATTAAAAATGACATGTGGTCACAGCAGCATTAGCGATCGTTGCGCTCGAAATGAATAAATTAAGATAAAAGGAAAGAAACTATTCTCCACCTCAATTACGGCAACCCACACAATGATTAGACGTTTCACTAGATGTGCTGAGGCTCTATCACGGTGCGACTTGAGTTATTAAGTGCTAGCTTTGTTATAAATACATTCAACATGACGTGGATTAATGGAATGAAATACCGGGACTTTTTACATTTGATCGTTTTCATTCGTTGTCAAGATTCTAACTCCCGGATTAAGTGCAAGTCGTTTATTTAAGTATTTATGTCTTTACAAAGTCCTTATTTTTAAGTTATTTCACAGGGTCTGAAAGTTCCATTTAAATATATACAATATAAAATACTAAGAGATAGAGAGCTATTCATTAACTTGAAGCGTAAATATGTTGTCTAGCGAATAAAAACTCTTTTTATGCTCTTTAAGAGCTCTTTTTATGAACGTATAATATATTTCCCGTTTTTGATTACTATTGTTCATTGAACATGTAAGCTTGGCATTGTTATTGTATATCAAAAATAATTCGAGCTGAGATTGAGGTATTAACATTCCATCCATATTAACATTTCCATCCAAAAAGTCCATTCCACGATCCAAATCAGAGAAATACTATTGGTATAATAGTGAACTATTGGTATACGAATAGCGTGCGAATAATATGAACTAGTTGTTCGTTATCTCGACCAAAAAGGCGACCTTCAACTCCGCCCGGGCTGAATACAGAGTAGCGCAATAACAAGAGACACTGGAGGTAAACGTCGGACGTTTTCGTATGCAAAAAGCGTTAAGTGTTAGCCGACGCGGTTGTACGGGCCGAACATTAAACAAGAGCTTGCGAGCTGAAATAGAAATGGGTTGTTTGAGTAGGGTTCTTTCGCGAACGCAATTGTACTCGAACGTGTCTTGTTAGCGAATGCGCTATGCAAATCGCGGCAACCGATGTTACTACCAAATTGCTATCGTTAGTGACAGCTACGTACATTCGTGGTAGACTCATTGTCCCCAAATAATCTTCTTCCGCGCACGACAATAAAATAGTCTCACGAAACATTATAGTGGATATAATAAAGCAACACTACGGAATATTTTCACAATGGAAGACGTTATACAAAGGTGCACAATAGTCAGGTCGTCCGCGACGTGAATTCTTCCCGTATGTAGGCTACTGCAACGAATTAGGCGACCGCATTTTCAGTTTATAATAAAACGTTTCGCGTACTTCTGTCCGCATTAAAAATAATTTAGCTTTAAAACACTCTCAACTCTTGTAGCCGTAGACGTGAAATTTTAAAATGTACGTTTTTTTTTAAATCTAAAACCATTTAGTTTACAAAATGATTTGAAAAAACAACCCATCCACGCAATCAGTCAACCAGTCAGCTGTCATTACGGACTCGGTGCACCATTTAGCTTTAACGCCAACAGAGTGGATAAGTGTTTTATACACCAACCGACCACCGACTGACCGTGTTAAAAACATAAATAAATGCGTTAGATGTACAATGTTACAAACAGTATTATCTTTTAAAGATTAGTGTCAAATAATACTATTCTGACAAAACCAGAGGACACAAAACATTATTTTGATAACTGAGTAATATGTTTCAATCTACGCGTTTTTGTTTATAACTATTGAAACTGAAATTCTTTTTTTAAAATATGTTAAAGGTAAATAATACATTTTATTATACTTTATAACAACGAAAACAAACATCGCAGTAAAACGGTAAGTGCGTAATTTCCTTTAAGTTGGAGCGCGGACGGGTAAATTAAAATGCGGAACGGTAAGCGCGCATCCAGACATTAGTGACGCGCGTCAGTGGCAGCGTTAGCGAAAAACAATAAACCAGGGGAACCGGCAATCTTCGACCAGCAGTCGCAACGAACCCACTGTAATTTTAAAGTGAAAGACGCCCCTGAACGCTTAGAATACAAATTCAGAATATAATTCCAAGTCCCACCTGAAATGTACAGAACGAGCCAAAATGCTATAAACAAGGTCTACAAAATGATTCTGCTTTAATTTTACTATCCGGGCGGTTATAAAGCCAGTCTCACTTATATAATAAGTTAATTCTCAAAGTTTCTTTCTACGTTCTCTAAGATTTTGCATAGTACACACTTGTGTTAGCATTTTAACTCTTATTGAAACGTCATTTCCATTTAACACGGTTTTTATACGCATTTTAAGTCCATTATAATTTTGACAGTCGTTTACATCCATCACTGCATAGCCGCTTATAATATTTAATTCGTTTACTTTGTTACATTGATTGTTTTAGATCTTCTAGACTTGTTTTTATTGCACAGTATTTACACTTGAACTTTGAAAATTTACATAGAGCTATAGTTGCATTTATTACAAATATATTACCGGCACACCATAAAAAATATCGGGTAATTTCTGATAAATATAAGATAATGTAAAGATTAAAAGATCTAGAATTATTTCTTTTATTTTGGTCAACATTATCTCCCGCAAAGGTGCGCCTATTACCTGCTGATTTAAGTATAGACTCGTTCTTTATGCGCACTATCTGTAATGTCAGCTTATAGGGCGATTGGGATAGCGGATGTATCTATTGAACAAGCCATCTGTCAGTTCTCGACAACTATTCATGTTAATTCGATTATTACTCTATGTAGCTGTCTAATACAAGCTAGCATAGTGGACGTAAAATTTTATTGCGGCTATCGATTGTTCCTGTTATACATTAATATTACTCGTGTAATTGCTATTGACTAGATATTTATTGGACGCGATTGAACGCTAACTGTACTAATAGTAAATGGGAACATTATGTTCTTGCCCGCACATAGGAGAATCCAAGAAGTGGCAGTATATGAAAGTAGAAAGGACCAATGAACAAAATTTAGAAACATGAACGGAGATAGAGAATTAAAAAAAAGTTTTCCGTGAGCTTAAAAGTGTTTAATTGACTGATCCCGCTGGGCTACCACAGATTTTAAAGAAATTTGTTAGTAAAAGATTGAAGATGATAAGAGCGTATGACTTTTTCTAGCGTGAAGCAGTTTTGCGTTTGGGTGGAAGAGTGTGGTAGTAAAGCATCTGTAATTGACTTCAGAGAGAACCTCTGTTCTGTATGAAATTGCTTGGAGCTGTCCACTTATCATCAGGTGGACTGCCTGCTCGTTTCTTGCTTAATTCTTATAAAAAAAACAGTGCTTTGTAAACAGCGACAAGACATTCGTATATTTATATCGTGATGTGACGACAATGTTAACATTGGCCAATAGACAACTATTCAAAACTATCTTACAAAGCCCCTGTTTGTCGATTGCCAAGGCATTGCCGATTTAAGGCGGTGAACCCTGCCCAGTATTGGCGCTGGCAACATCGACAGCGGACGGGGGTCAATACTGGCCCGCGCTCATTATGCGACGGACGTGCGACCCGACCGCCCACGCTGCAGTATTACCACGTATTTACGATTAAACAACATACCGATATACTAAGCGTTGTAGCTAGGGTCTGCTCTGACGGACGGCTGCCAGGGGAGAAACTTTTAAGGAGACGCATTTTGCTGATCCACATAAACAATAAGCTATGTATATTACAATGAAAAGACACCATGTACAGCTTATACTTGGAAAAATCCTAATTCAAAAAATCTCGAGGGACGATAACTTTCAGTATTGCCAGAAGTAACGGTGGATACACTATCATTCTAATCCATAAAAAAATATGCAACGTACCGTAATACCATCCCAAAGTTACATTTGTTATCCTTTTTACACAACCGACGATATAAAGCCAGGAATCTTTTAAACATTTTTGTAGTAGGTAGTATATATTTCATATATTATAGTATATTATTCAGGAATTAAGCCATAAATGTTAATTTTATAAAATAACAATTACTGTGCAAAATATAGTGTTACTTAAATTGCGTATAGTTTTTTTTTTAATTTTAGTTTATTAGACATCAAGGAAATATACATATCTACTTAACATGAGATATTTTTATTTAGTACAACAAGGTAAGAAAATTATACGTGTATGAATATAGCATTAGCCGCTAGAAAGATAATTTTAATATTTTGTGTATATAATAGAGACCCATTCTCAACATTGGTACCAAACTGCACTTACTTAAACGAGCATATTATCCGCATAACAAAGGCAACTCAAGCACAAGAATGGCGAACGCTGCCATAAATTTAATAATTAATTTTATTATCTGAGCCTTAGCTTGCATGTCGACTTAAGCGAGATTTGCGATGCAAAGCCACTGCCGCCGCCATTTGCCTTATCATTAAACGTTCACGATCCTTTGGCCGCGTCCCGTAATGCGCTGTAATTGTTTGCGAATAAAAGAAACCCAACTGAAAGGGTTCGACGCCGAACACGGGGCGCCCCAGTCAAAAGCCATCATTGTAATAGAGTTTTCTTCCTCGGTCGCCGGTCGTTTATAAAGCTAACTTATTTTCAAAGAAAAGTAATGAGAATCTAACTTAGCGGAAAACGGTGGGCGAGCCGCGCGGCTGTCAGAAAACGGCAATGTAGAGAAAAATATTTTTTACATTTTTCCCAGCGAGATCCCCCAGAGTTCTTGAGTTCGCGCTGCTACAAAGGGTTTCAGCCGTCGCTGTCGCGTTCCTTATTATGAGCTTAATGCGAAATAGCAACGTATTTAATAGAACTTTATACTAACAGGGTTAGGTGTTTAAATAAAATTATGCTTGACGGCTCATAATTAACATGTAATTAAAAAATGTTCACATAAGAACCGCTATACTTTCCAGTTAGACTACTTCGTAACTTAAATTTACTTTTAAAATTAAAACGTTGTTTTACATTTTACATAGCAATTTATTAAAAAAAAAACAAATTCTGTTATATTAAATAAAAACAATAAACTTCTGCATAAAACAGTAACAATATTTGATCACAATTTCAAAATATTAACGATATTACCATTTTGGAACGAAATGCCGCTTGCTTAAGAATAGCACCGCGAATTAAGTAGCGCAAAGTTATCGGCGTCTGAATTCAGAATAGCTGCTTGAATTGCAAAAACTTTACGAAGAGTCTGTGGAGAGGGATGTGCATACATTGAGTGCATCTGCACAAAAAGGCACAATCTCAACGAGATAGGATAACAAGATAACAAGCGTGGAGCCGCGAGTAAGGCTGTGGCAGCACTAGATGAACTTTTATATAGCATTCATAGAATCATTTTATTTTCATGACGATGTCATAGGATTTAACGTAGGATTCATGTTGCCGTTCTGCAGACGATCAAATATCTATGGATTGAAATTCCGTATGCGCTAGTAATATTGTGCCTCCCACACCCTTCAGACTAGAACACAATTTATGGCAGAAATTGAAGCAGGTACTTTAGTGAAGCCCTACATAGAAGCTCGAAACAACCTAGCATTCTAATTAGCATTAGGTTCAATACCGATCATAATAAGACTATTCGATAGTTCATAAAAGGAAATCTAACGTTTATTTGTAACTAGCAGATCCCCGCGGTTTCACCCGCGCCTAAAAAAGAATTTAAATATTTAAAGAATGCATTTAAATATTTAATGAATAATAACGTG
>MOOZ01001728.1:125747-151609 GCA_002930495.1 Cecropterus lyciades | reverse complement strand
CTATGTGTCACCACGCGCTCCAGTTTCGCGGACACGCCGCAGCCGTGGGAAGTCGTTACCGACAATGATTGCATTCTATGACATCGAATATTCTAAATTAACTTCGTGTCTAAACAATGCGCCAACCGTTAAGGTATCTTACGCGTAATTTCAACGGTTTTGGGTTTACTACTCGCCTGTCGCAGTTGTCGAAATTCGACCATAATTTAACACAAATAAAAACTAAACTTGAAATTCACTGAAGTATAACATGAGAATTCATGTTACACTATCTTAATTCAAATATATTTTATACTTATATTAATTGCATTTTTCGTCTTTGAATTATGGTAAAAATGAGGTGTATGTTCATTGCTCCGAAAACGAAATGATTTAAAAAGTGATACAAAAGTTTTTGCTTCGCTTGTTAAACTTACATAGATTTATACAGTTTTACATTAAATTTACATTTTATTGTATGTTCATACAGGTTTACATTGAAAGAAATTAATTTAACGGTCTTCTGGAACTTTACGTATACATACATTGAACTACGAAAGACACGACTTCAAAACTACAGGTTTTATCATAATTAGTTGCACGTTTCAAAAAATTACCGAAATTAAACCCATTTAAAAACTAAACTTGATATTTACCGAAGTGTAACTTGAATAGTTTTAAATTTAAATAGATTATATTTTATCTAGATAACGTTTATTTTGATAATTCGAAAACTTTTTATCTACAAATCAGCTTGTATGCGTATTTTTCGTCTAAACACTTCTTTTTAGTCATTTGAATTACATCATTACATGGTGAATAAAGTTGAATCGGCTAAGCTGTATTTAAAATGTTAATAATATATTTTTGTACTTAATTTATTTATTTCATTTCATATATTGAGAAAAATATAATACATAAAAATATGTATCTGCACTCCTTTTTACATTAATTAATAGCAAATTTCAAATTCCTCCGTGTACGCAGTATTTGTAAAGATTTCGCGTCCCGCTATATATATTAATAAATACGTGTATATTTCAAATTTAATATATTGCTTCAATATTTGACAAACAGCCTGACCAAAGTAGACATACAAAATCTGACAGCTTACCTCGTTTACTTAATACCGGTAGCTTTTGCTAATAGCAGTTTGCCAAACCCTTGTTAGTGATCATGTTAATTAGTCTTAACGGTTACGCAGTTAAATAAGTATCTCAAAATGCTTTTAACCAGTTAGTTCTACATTCAATCAGAGTCGGCGTTGTCGACCGGTACGTAGAGGTGCGCGTGCGCAAATCAATTTGCTCGCGATCTCGATAGTGCTCGATAGCCAATCTAACGAGCTACCGACTAGTTGAGTTCTCGCGACTCATTCCAATCACCTGCCATGAAACAATATCTAGAATTAAATATAATGAATTGGGTGCGAATGAAAAAGCGCAACGTAATTAGCAACGAGGTTTGAAACAAAAACTTAGCAATACAAATAAAAATTAAACTCGAGCTCTACTTAAATATTCAGTTGAAATTAAATATACTTAAAAAAAAGAATACGGTATTCAAACAAAAATCAATAATTAAAACCATAAAAAAACAGTTTTCATCAAAATAACGTTTCCTATTTTTGAAAAAAAATAGGATAACATAATGTCTTAATTTAATTGTAATTTGTAAATTCTATAACAAGTAGTTACACCTATAAATTCAAAGTACATAGAAGGTAAGTATACGATTAACCATTAAGCTGATTCAAAGTTATTTATTCCGTACTATTGACTTTCAATTCTCGCGTGAACAGGATCATTCTATGCTTTAGACTCAAGTCTCCATAAATTGTCTGTGGAAAATTACAATCGCATTAATCGCTCGTAATAGAGCCAATAAATATCCATTCAATAGTAAAAACTACAATGTTGTAACTTGAGAATATTTTTTGTTCGATAATATTGAAATGAAATCTCATTAAGAGATCATTTTAAGGAGAGTAGTACCTATATGTAGAAATGTCGTATTTTTGTAGGGTAAAGACATTCACGATAAGCGATGACATGCCCAGTTAGGGTGAATGTACGCGACTAAATTGCGCTCAAGAAACTCAAGAAGAGCGATGGTTCTTTTCATACGTAATCTGTTTACGGCTGAAATACAAAATTATCTTCCGAACATATGAAGTTTGCCAGCGGGCAATCAATCATCGCGACTAAAGGGGCGCGGAAAGCCTCTGCCACGGAAAGCGGTGCGGGAAACTCTTCAGGGTTGCGAATAATACGCCACGAATCAATCATAGATTTTGCAACTATCGATCATCAGTTTTCAATACAAAAAAAACGTGATTATACCTACAAGTAACAGTAATAAATGCTAACTACGTCCGCGGCTCCACCCGAGTGAGTTACGATTTAACGCAAAGGAAACAAAGTACTGTCTTGATAGGGTTCCCTTTGCGTAAAATAATCACTTAAAAATACTAACTTTAATGGCGATCATGAACTAACTCATATATATCAATATCCATTTTCACATAAAGAGATATACATATATAGAACTAAATAATGGTAGAGTTCTTCGGAAGATAATCGCGGTGGGATTTTAAATAATTGACTTCCTAAGAGTGGTAATAAGCGATTTCACATAAGATTGAACTCCGGCCGCCATGTCTTCGACAATCGGTCGGTTTGATCTCGCTTCCGCGAAGAGCGGCAGGCACTCCAAACCAGTCAAACGCACGACAAGTGCACAAAGGGCGTCGAGACGTGGCATTGTAAAGAGGGTTTAAGTAAGTACAACTTCCTCCTTGGACCGCCGATACCAGAGGTCGGGACTCGCGAAATCTATAATTCACTTATGCAGTATAAAAGCTTACGCCGTGAGAGAAAACTACGAAATATTTATGAGATTACTTGCTAAGGCTGTTGCTAACATAAACAATTCGTACTTTAACAACCAAACAATTATAACTTATTCACTGCATGAGTAAAAGTGCATAAAATTATTTTAAACCACAACATTGAAATGAATTCACTCAGTAACAATCAGCTTATTATCGTGAAAGACACTGTCAAGTGAATAAGCTCATACAATAAACATCTTAAGCATAAAATTTGTGACAACAACACATCCTGATGCGGATCTGGCGCGGTAGAGGGCGGGGCGGCCGGCCCTCCATTGTACACTAAAGATCTTTGTACGGGTGTCCCAACGGACATGACAGAAGTATTCAAAGACAGCTTAAGCTAAAGTTCCACGGCTACTGGCATGAAAAGACAGAGGTCTTTTCCAGGTTTCACAACCCTTTCATGGTTTCACAATACGATAGGAATGGAGAATTAAATGGAATGCAACCGTAACATTGTAGAGAATCGCCGTAATCGCCCGAATGTTGTGTGCTATATCGTTATCTTTTCTTACCCTCTAAATTTGTTCACATAGCTGAGTGTGATAGAATAAACCCGGGGCGGGCGAAGCTAACTAGCTTTACTAATTTAACTCGGTTAGCTAATTTATCCGCTATTTAGTCGGTGGTAAACGTGAGATCCATATCGCATACACCGCAGTTGGCTAAGCGAGGGCGCATCGCATCGCGGCGGGCGGGCTATCGGACTGTCTACACGAAACTTGGAAATAATCATTTACTGACCAACTGATTGAACTTGATGCCAAGCGATATTGCTCACTGTATGGATTTGGACACTTAGATTAGGGATTGCTTTCTAACTATATCTAAAAGTACGTATAGACTGTGTCGAGTGGTAAAAATGTTTACCGTACCTATTATTATGATTATTAACACTTTATTTATTATGATTTCAATGAATATTATTTCAAAATCAATCACCGCCCGCTATTACTACTATTAATGCGAGATTCTGTTTTTTTTTTTCTATTTATACGTTATTTAAGGTCTTGATAATTAAAAACATCTATCTATCCATGAGGATCTGTACCTGTACAATCTGAACCTAAAACAGAACTTGATATTGTCAAACTTGTGATTAATCACAGATGCGTTGCTAGTCTTTACATTACTAATGTACGTTATAACATAGCATGCATGAGCCTTACGATACTCATCAATTTAGAACACAGCAGTTTTACACTACTGTTCTGACGTAGAAATAAGAGAAGCGGTGTTGCCTGCTGTTCACAGAGTTTTACCATCTTTGAAATATTCCAGATATTCATGTAATAAATGAACGAAACGAATCGTAGAATAAGCGGATAATGGTCGCATAGGAACAGCAACGTCCATAATTCTATTCAAAATCCACTGATATAGGCTCGCCATAAGAGGAAGTCATGGGTGTAATCGTAGCGATCGCAGCGGGCCGCGGCGCAGCGAGAACATTTAAATTATCATGGAGTTAGATCCGCACGCCCATAATCACACCGTTCATTTGTAAGTTAGCCGGCTAAATGTACCGTTCGCCAAGCGAAAGTATCGCCATCAGATACCGAGGGACGTTCAGGCTCAATATTATTCAGAACTGAGAAAAACAATCGTACCTCGTTAAAGCCCGATAGCGGCCGCGCGATTGTGCGCATGCAGTGGCTTATGCTATCTAGTTTATGTACCGAAGAGGCACCTTTTCAACTCCCGCGAGGAATACTATACGAAAGCAGATTCACTAGATCCTCTAACCCTAATATTATTTGATTCAAAACAGTGACAGTAGATTTCAGTAACGTATGCTGATACTTGCGTAATGCACAGTTCAAAACGAACAGTACGAAGAATCAGTATAAACCACAAATCAGGTACGCACAACTTGATTTCTGTCTAACATACAACACTTTTTTATTTTGATCAGCCTTAAAATTTTACTGAATTGTGTGTATTTACGTCATAATACACATATTTCTTCTAAAAATACACATACCAAGAAATAAACAACACATCTCATATGTGACTACTAGCAGCGTAATTAATTCCGAACGTCCATATAACCACCATCACATTTAACACGACGCGAAACACGTGCAATAAACCGTTTAGTCAATTAAAAGCTAGCGCTAGTTCTAATTAACGGACAGTTAAAAAGGCCTTTACCGTCAATGTATCAATCCGCTGAGGCAGATAGGTCGGAGCTATCGAGCCATGCTAATGAGGCCGACCGGTTAGAGGGACAATTGGTAGCGGAGCATGGCGACCGCGAAGCATTTCTTCCAATTACTCACAACTAAGAGAGAAATTTAGTTAAACTACACTTTTATTTGCTTTGATAAATGTAAACGTCGATTCAGTTAGACAGAATTTGAATAGAATTTAATGTTTTAGGAAATGTATTTAAATGCCTTTGCAATTGTACCCTATTATAGAATTATTGTATGAGTATTAATAAGATTGTCTACTGATACGAATCATAAAAAGAAGTAAGCTCCTTTAATCATTTCAAACCATACCTTTTGAAACTTTAGGTACTACAAAGTTTTGGCATAGCTCTAAACTAACGAGTTTCAGAAGTTAATATTAATTATAATGTGTGAAGGACCCGTAGTCATTTATGTCAATTCCCTAGTAATAAACGTTAAACAACTAGTGGGAGCCGTGTCGTAAACGACGCCGTTATGCAAGGCAATTAGATCGACATTTGGCGGCACGCGGTCCCTTTGGACATACATACTATGTTACTTATACATAGATCTGTACTAGGCTATATGCGTAGTCTGTTTACGTAGTTATTAATCGAACATGGAAATCTTAAATATTTTGCAAGGAATTAACAAATATGCAATCAACTAAAAGGCAAATGCTAAGTTCTAATCAATAAATTCATATCCAATAATCGACAAGAGTATCGAGGCGACCGTTATTGTGGCCTGAAACGTAAAAAGGTCCGGCTTTAAACCCCGTTTGAGCATCATGGATTTATAATTTTATACTGGATCTGAGTGTTTGTGTATTTTTCTTTGTATATTGTCTATGATACACATGACACCCGTAATGCGTGTACGCATGAAACTGGTGATCCTGATGTAGAGCTATGAATGTAATAATGTAATGTAATGTGCAAACATAATTATTTTCCTTGCCTTGATAGAAACTCGTCTTGTGAAAATATATGCATTACAATGGATACTAATATGTAATACTTCAATACAAACTAAAAACAAAGGAAAAAATCTTCTGATTCTCCCTTCAACTTCAACGCTTACATTACTTTTAAAGCCTAATTCACTTGTTTAATGCAAGAATAAAAGTCTCCAACGATTCGATAAATCTATTGGTAGCACTATCGAAGCATAGCATACAAATACGAAATTGATTGCGTCGTGTGGCGAGTGACATTTCAGTATCCGTGCGGGGGTGGGCGGCGCGCGCGGGGCTCGGGCGCGGACTTCACGCTGACATTTGAATAGGGCTGTCCCGGCATGTACTGGCACCCAACGACGGGCATCGAGAGGCGACAATGTTCCCAGAACGCCAAACAACGTTCCTATTGAAAAGAAAATTTACTTTATTCAATGCTCGACAATGAGGCACCTTATTTTTCAAGAGTTCTCAGCAGCCAAATCGCAGCCAACCGAAAAATCATAATATTTTTTTAAAAACATTTGTCAGCTACTCCATGCAGGCTTTCTTTCTGAAGTCAATCACAAATGCGTTGCTACTCCCGAGATTAGTCCTCGGTCGCCACATTTGAAAATGAGCCCGCAAACACACCTTGCCACCAAAACGCAATAACTGCTTCACGCTAGAAATAGGTGTAGCTTTCGTACCTCCCACAATAATATACTCATTTTATTATAGTCGCAATAATTAGGCTTCTGTTCTTATGTTACAATAAAAGTACGAATTACCCTACTTCCGACAAAACTATAGATCTAGATATATACTAGTATTTCAAACAATAAATGCGTCATAACGTTTCTGCATTAGATTATCTGTATGCGATACGTGTCCTGAAATAATGTTATAGCTGTACGTCCGCTCTGGGAACACGAGTGATAAAGCTGCTGAAATGATGTACATTGCATACTGCACCCAGCTTGAGCTTAAGAATTTCACGAAGATATATCTAAATTGTACAACAATAAAAGATGTTTTCTGATTACGACTGACAAACTACTGCATATACACGCTGTATCAGAATTCTTAGAATGCAATAGCTCTCGGGTACACGCGGTAGGTGCTGCATAATTCGTTTAATATAAAGGACATCCATCCAGCTTACATTATCGCTGCCAACAGACGCGGAGTACAGTAACCTATGTAAATTCGAGGAGCAAAAGCATTCATTCTACTCACTTGGAGTTTCAGAATTCTTCGGCAGCAATGTGAGAACTTCGCCAAACAGAAAGTCTGCGAATTGTTTGTATATATTTGTATAAGAAATGAGCTGAAAGTAGGAAGTGTAGAATAATTTTGTCTGCATTATGAACGCATATACTAACTAATAATCTAACCTAATCTGTAATCTGCACTTGTGGTAAGCATACTTCTTACTTCTAAAAATTTAGCTATAACAAATTCACGTTCACATTTTAACACATGTATTTGTGCAAACAGTAGAATATGTTAATGTAAGGCTTTAGACGCATCGAAGCGATACAAAGGGCGGATCCCGTTTTTTTATATTCCTGAAATATTGACTTATTATACCTATGATATATTATATATGATATAGTTTAATGCAATATTGATAAAACTCTTCAGGGTTAAAAGAACGCGGCACCGCTACAGCTCGTATTTCTTTCTTAAAGCAGCATTATTAAAAGCAAGTGTTTTATGGTTATAAAAATATGATAAGACGAAGATACGAGAAAAATTCCGGAAAGTACTTCTATGATTTTTTAAACACCATCAGCCTGCGCCATCGACATCACTTTCTGACAAGAAATAATAAGTTATACCTTATATACCGACCTTAAATATCAGGGTTCTTTTTCCAGGATAAAAATCGTTTATTCCGGGCATATGCATAACGCTAGAAAGCAGGTGTTACTTAGCGAACATTGTATCACTGTTCACAACTTGACACTTAGTGACAGGTGGGCAAAATTAATAACGCGACTTCTGTACATAATCGTATACCACATGTCAATAGCACGCGGCACGTAACGTTTTTTAGAAGTCGGTTAAAAAATGGAAAAATGTTAGTACGCGCCGGTATGCTCGCGTCCAATATGTCAGGGAAACGTAGCCATGTGCCATCGGGCCGGTCAAACACCCTGTAAAACCAATACGAATTGAATTGAATTCACATTTGTCATATACGCAGCCAGTCGAATTGTCCCGGTTAAGGAAGAGTGCCTGCAATAAATATGCAAATGTTCATATAAAGCTTCGTGCCTGGTGCCCCTGAGGCCAGAGGGTTCCATTCACCAGCTTCACCGCTAATTGCCGCGCCTCCTCGATGCAAACAATCCACAGTTATTCTTCGCTTACAATAAACGTGTACGTATTTCATCGATGCTGTTATGATGTTCCCGATTGTATTGGTTGTTAAAGTCGGAAAACGTTTCTGAACAATATTGCAAATATAGGGTTAATAGATAACAATAAAACAATAAAGTATTAAAGGGTTATTTGGGTCGCGCCCACTGTGCGCCACAAACACCAATAAATCAATCGCTTAAGATCAGCAAGATTAATTCCAACATCAAAATGCGAGCCTTAATCAGATCAAACTATGTATTTAGTGCGATAAAGCTAAATAGGCTCGCTCAAATTGACTTTTGAAGTTTTCAGCGATAATTATAGTTACGTAGTTATTAAAAAACTTTACTAATACAAATTGGTTTTGTTAGATTTTAACCCAAATGGCGATTAACTCGGATAACACGTAGCTTTTGATGCGTACTGAAATTCAAATGGACCACGTAATGGGCACGAAGGTTCAATAACGAAGCTTAAATGTATCACGACGGCAATATGTGATTGTGTTAGAAACGTGAACAAAAAGTGTGACGCATTAAGTGTCGTGAACGAGACGCTAATGAAAAGGATTAGTAGGCAACACTTCCTCCTAGACGCGTGAAGCGTTTCTTCGTGCGTGCCGATCACGCCAGTTGTGTAACGTGTCGCGTAGTAAGTATTTATTTTCACTTACAATATCTATGTTAATAAAAATTATTTTATTTATTATAGTTTTAGATTAGTCTATTTACTAGCTTTCATTTGATACCCATATTGTCTTATAGTAAAAACGTTGTCCCTCCTCTCCCCTTTTTCCCCTATTTCCATGCACATTTTTTTAAATTATACAGCCTATGTCACTTTCCAAACGGAGACAATTCTAATGAAATGATAATGAAAAATCATACGTCACAATCCGTCAAGCCTTTTGGGCTGTAGAGGGTGCCAAAGAAATGGACATACATACAAACATATACATACGCTCGAAAAACATCACCCTTCTTCTGACGCAGTCGGGTAAAAAAAGACTTAGATACATTTCTGTAGCAATAATTGCATATTCTCAAATCATAAATTGCTTCATAAAATTCAGATTCTGTTACATTTGAACCGTGAGTTTTTTAAGTATTATATTATAATATTTTTTATTATAATATAATACTTAAAAAATAAGTCAATATTTTTTAAGTTATTCTATTATAACTATTTATAACGAAATACTACTTAATTATAACTTTATTATAAACAACGTTATACTGGCAGCAAGCTTACTGCATAAATTGCCTAATAAGATCATTTTCGTTCATACACGAGTACCTCGCAAAAAAGAATCAATTTAAAAAAGTGAAGACGAGCGTGTTTGTAGACGATCGACGTGAACTAGCCTCACGTATGTTATTATTTAAATGGGACGATTAGACTGGCCGGCCAATTACCATCTGCGAAGCATTGTGCGCGATTTAGCACAGCGATGCAAGCAACAATTTCAACGTCGCCGATATTGAGTTACGACGTAGCGAGTTGATGCTTTATTATCCGGTCCATCTCTTCCGCCCTTGTTGGTCCGAGGCTCCGAGATCACTCGTGTCGCCCGCATAACGGTCCCAATACCGATACGTCCGTGTTATTAATCTTACCATTGTATAAGCCACGGCTACGACACGACATGTGCGCGCACTGATAACAGTAATGGAAATACTCATTCGTAATGCAATCAATAACTTCAATTACAGTTACCGGACACCTCTTATCGCATATCTGTAAAGACAAACACCTGTATTTCTGAGAAGATTTACAAAGGTAAACACGGATTTAATAACAAGGAAATAGATATACCGTATAATGACCTCGGACCCTTAAGTTTAACTATCTTACACCAAGATAGGTAATTATTTATGTATGTCCGGATAATAATTAAAAAGGTCGTTTAATATACATATGAAATTATTATGGATGTTTTGTCCAGTTTGTGGTTATTCTCAATATTACGCGAACCTTCGTATTTGATAGCCGATAGATATAATTTGTATAAGGTTTGGAATAAACCTCCTAAATAATTGCAAAAGGTGTAAACATTTAGAAAGGTGAACTAGGTAAACAGTAAGTATAATACAAATAAACATTTGACAAGGTAGAGCGGCGTAGTGGGAATTATTCGTCACGTCCCCACGCCCACTGCTATCTTCCAGGCGGCACACACTGCTCACCTACCCTCTCTCCAATTATGATAACCATCACTCAAGGCGAGCGGAACGAAAGGGGGCAGGTACCGGTAAAACGTAAAATTACACTTTAATTTTTACTTGACGGCAGGCGCACAATAAAAAACAAATATTCTCATGGTGAGTATCGACGAAACGTGACCGGCCTTCGTCAAAATAGTCGACCGTTGTCTTATTGGGCGGCGCCTTACATCGTCCGGGCGAAGTGCTAAAGTGTAAAAAGCTGCAGTGAAATTTATAAGCTCGACGTCACGATTATTGAATAATGACTTCACAAATTAGCGTCTCGCCGCTTTAAATTATCTTCTAATATACAGTCATAAATCTCGTGCAATATTGCGGACAATTTATTGCACGTAGCTGTTCCTGAGATTTCGCGACTAAGAGATATTTTCTCGCGTGTAGAGTCCAATCTACAATTCTATAACATTTGCATAAGCAACGGTCGCGAAGACACAGCAGTGAATCGGTGTATGCTAAAGTTATGATATATTAAGCTCTCGTTATTTATACGGTGGCTCGTTAACTTAGATAGCCGAGGGGAGTGCCCATTTATATCTCGTTGTCGAACCGTGTGTTTTTACAAGGGCCGCGAGTGTTACAACAAATTCAACAAACGACCGGGCGTCATCTATCAAAAACGCTAACGAGCTCGGATGCCGCGGCAATTTACAACCACTGCGGTCCAATAATATAGGATGATGCTGATGAAACACCAAAGGCAGTATCTAATTTACTCTCAGAATGGCGTCAAAATAGTGTCACTCTAAGATTATATTTCTTGGGTAAAATAACGCTGTAATTTGTACAAAGTAATCCAATCAAAATATACGCTCACAAAATAAATCGCTATTACAACAAATGTCGAAACAAGCTATTATACATAATCGGTAAGCTATATTAACTACGTAATAAAGGCCATAAACCTTAAGTAGATACAAATGTTCTATTCAGATTATACAGTGTTCGAACGGCAGCAATGCCGTGACACCCAGAAAGTTTATTGTGACAAACACCGTGGCATCAAATTTCAATTTATTATAATGATCCCTTAATGTCCAACTTACATTGGTTCTACACTGCTATTACTACTGGAATTCAGTTGCTTAACAATATAAACTTGGTATTTTAAGAGAGCCTAAATACAATATTGGTATTCGAATTATGTGATACTAGTATTATTCTACACATATATTTGGCTAATCACGCCTTAGTCTACATACTCGTATAAGCAATTTTTATTATTACGTCATTGCTAGACACGCATTTGCCAGTTAACAGCAGTATTAAGCGCTGGATTTGGTTTCTAGGACGTGGGAAGCATACTTATCCGAGGCGTTCCAAGCAGCCCTCAGCGATAGCAAAGCATCTGAGATGGGTATTGCAGTCCGCGCAGTCGCGCTATCGTCGTCGTATCGAGTCGTCCTACCAGAAGAGAATACCTGAATCTCGCCTATGAATATATCCTGACGGTTCAGTCTACTAGTGTAGAAGCTGAGAGAGCGTTTTCAGCATCAATATATATTTGCACTTCAGTTTGAAGATGATATAATAAATGTCATTTGCTTCTTAAGAGCGTATTTTCAAAAGTTATTACATCATAGTTCATACAGAAAGGTGCGATTTAATTTTATTAGTCACATTATATGTGTAAGACTGGATAAATATATATATAAAACTATTGTTAGGAGTAAGAGTTAGTTTGATAAATCCCGCATAATTGATATGCGGGATTTATCAAACTAACTCTTAACCCAACCCGTGGGATTGAGTGAGCTGCGGGATTGCAATCTCTAATCTGAGACCAACCTCAGGTAGACCTCTAATTTTATCTGGATTGACTACACATGTCAATGCTCAAGCTTCAAGATTGTTTGCTTCATCCATTATGTAGAAAAGGTTATAACAACCATAACCAACTGTTCTAATACCTAGTTTTATAAAAACATAATAATAAAAAAAATCGAGTTCATTCAAGTTCTCTCCTACGATACCCATACAAAGCAGCGATATTTATAATACAATCAATAAAAACATCTGCATACTTACTACACCAACGGTACACCGAACCTGCCAAATAAAATAATTATCGGGACGAGGTCCATTGAAAATGAACAGGCGCCATATGCTCAAACAATTATTTCGATGAATGGCCCTTTCCATTTTAAAAGGGAAATTAAATTTGGGCGTGTCTATAAAAACCGTAACCATATTCTATTATACCTTCTTTTTTAAATTACTCATCCTTTTTGATGAGGCTTTTTTCATGTGCAGTTAACGGTGCCAGCACGACCCTTACATTTTACGACTTTAGTTTTTCAATGAATAAAAAATATTAACGAAACTTTTATGATTACGCTTTGCTTACTACTCTATTATAAAAACCCGTTATTAATCTCGCTAGAATATTATATTGCGTTTCATGAAAACGTAAATTTTTAGGAGTAAATTATTTTAGGTTCAACAGTTACATATTTTCAAATACAATGATCGAGTATAAAACTAATCTAATGCCAAAAGTCATTGCCGGTGAATATGTTACATTCAGCAATATCAACACAGCGTTGTCCCTGCAATATATATTTGTACTGATGCGAAAAAGTACAGCACATAGTTAATTACTTGGATGCACCTACTGTCCGGATACTCTTTGCCTTAGTGGTGGTCTCTCATTAGGAAGGAATCTGTCAGCGGTCGCGTACGCTGGCCGGTAGCCCGTCGCCGGTCGCCGCTCGTTTGCCTTGTCGCCGCGTGCATTGAACATTTTTCACGGTGACGTATTAAAAAACCACCAGTGCAGCTGGTTTCGTCGGATCAATGGCGAATAATTGCAGTTAGAGATTGTTAATTGCGACGATCTCGTTTTGTAACATCTGCGAATTCATTAATCAACGCTTACTTATGTCGAACTGGTTATTTTTGACAAAGTTTTTTGATTCACATGTTGTAAAAATGTGATATTAAATATATTATTAGTATTTAAAGGTCAAATAATACATTATATAGCCTTCAAATAACATAATATATAACCGTTGTTATCAAGGTAGTAGAACATATTATGGTTCGACCGGGAAGGTACCAACGCCACATCTATTACTAGCTGCGCCCCGCGGATTCACCCGCGTAAGTTTCGACGATGATATATAGCCTATAGCCTTCCTCGATAAATGGGCTATCTAACACCGAAAGAATTTTTCAAATCGGACAAGTAGTTCCCGAGATTAGCGCGTTCAAACAAACAAACTCTTCAGCTTTATAATATTAGTATAGCTTAGCGTGAAGCGGTTGTTTCGTTTCGTTGGAATGGTGTGGTAGCCGGCTCACTTCTATATGAGGCGGCTATCTTAGTCCTCAGGAATAGCAACACATCTGCAATTGACTTCAGCTGGAACCCTTGTTCTGTATGAAGTTTCTTACACTTATCCAGGGGCGTCGGTGACCACTTTCCATCAGATGGACTGCGTGATCGTTTGCTACTTCAATGTTATAAAAAAATTAAACCATTTAACTAAAACAAAACTTACATCGAATAAACTCTCAAAAGCGTGTTACATTGGCTGTTACTTAGGTGTAACAAAGTTGCAAACTCGAAAAGCGTATCAAATACCGATTTACATAATGGCATAAAGGCCGTATTCCGATACAAGTTAAAGCACACCGCACACCACATTAACGCGATTAAGTCAATATTACGTGACGTATCTGCACATCGGTGTGTACGTTGTCCAGACATTGGTAACATTATATACGACGGAAACTTAGCAAACTTGCGTTGGTGCAAAATAATTATTAATCCGTGTTATTATTTACAATGTCTTAATAGAGAAATACTACTTCTTTAATATGCAGTCCACCTATCCATCTGACCACGGTGATTTTCAATATACTATATTATAAATCATTTAACATCAGTGGAAATGTCTCTCTGTTGGTGACTTCTAGCTTATACATATCAAATATTTAAATTACTTTATCTCACAACTATTAAAAGATCATACCATCTTTCATTTCGTACGACATTCAAATACATTTTATAATTTATTACAACAATTTCTATAAATAAGATAATAATTCTGAATGGTACACGATCGGTAAGCGCAAATTGACAATGAGTGTAAGCTACGGTAACAAACACTACAAATAGCGACTTAGAGCGAGGTAGCCTTATGAGATGTCGGTAAAGCCACAGATTATTCATGCAGCGCAACGGGTGGTGTTCGGACAAAATCTATGAGCACTTCGCCTCCCCATTGTAAATAATATTTGTTAGTGATATACTTTAAATAATAAAAGAGGCGAGCGGTTTGCATAAATATTCTCGATTCAGAAGGAGTCGGATAAAGAAGATGACAGTGACAATGGCACTGTTCAACGTATCAACACTGGCGCGGGCGAGTTCACTACATTTGAAGGCTTGCGGGTGGTCCCAGCGGGTGTCCCAACTCCTCTTTACAATGCCCATAATTCAGTGATTCGCGCAAATGTTAACTCGCATCGCTTATCTGACGCGACATCCAATACCTTATCCGTGAAGAGGAAGCACTAAAACAATCATAGTCAACTTTATCATCGGTTTAACAAACGTTCTGCTATAAATGACGTAACAGGATATAATAATTTTAGTATAGCGCGTAAAGTGGCAAAGGTAATGAGATAGCTCAAAAGATTACGTGATGAATTAAGAGAATTTGTGGTTAGTTTCAATTTACGCGCTTATTGCTCGTTAAGGTGTAAAAGCGACTGAAAGCGTTATAAAACTAATCCTCAGTAGAATTTTTTACTAAAAAATAGAGAAGAAATATATTTTGTCTATGGAAGCACGCGCATCAGAGTGTTTCCTATGTTATGGCAAAAATAGATGTGGTAATATGCGAAATTACACGTTCGATTACTGCAACAAAGAGTTCCACCTTGTTTAATTGTATAATCCTATTTTTTATTGTTCCGCCTATCTCATACTAGTTACCTACTTGAAGACTTAATATAGCTATTAACACATATTGTAAAGTATTAGGTGTTACGTCTATGGCCACCAACAACGCGTGTCATAATGTACACTACGAATTAACAGGATCGAGTATCTACTAACAAAAATTCAATTTCAATGCGTACTACCAGCAAACGACGGAGCTCTACCAGTTGAAGTTTATGTGTACTCTAGAAACGAGCCAGCCAACTTGTCTCATCTCAAACATGCAGTAGTTAAAATTAACTCTACGTTGAAAACGTTAACTTGGTCTTTAGTTCCTTCTGCACTTACTAAACGATACGGCGATATTATTGCAAGCAAACAGATACCTACAATTAATTTACTGTAAAGCGTCGTATAGGCAATAAATGGCTTTAGAATTAGTACTCAATGTAAGCCGAAGCTATTACCCACTTAATGAAGTATACAAGACAAATTAACTCCGAAGGAAGCCATCAGAGAGCTATCTCCGCGGCGCGGAACCACTTTAGTGGAAGCAGAGCGCCTACTCGCTAAGTAGTTCGACTAGTTCTGATGTGTAGTGCTCGGTAGGTAATACACTTAATGAGGGTATTTGTTTTAAGGGGAATGCAATTGTTACGGCTTTTAGTGCTCTGATGGAACTATAACGTCAGATTGAGGGCTTTATACACGTAGATCGTAACGCATCGTGAGCAAGTGAAACGGCGCATAAATAATTTAAGAAAGTCAATTTAGTTCGCTAACGAGATTGGATGAAAGGCGGGCGGTTGATTAAGTTCTATTACGAATGGAGCTGGGGCTGCGACAGTACACAAACGGACCGCCTCAAACCGCAGCATCGCGCGGCGAAATAACCAAATGAAAACTTCAAGCTCCTTCCGACAAGTGCTCCGACAAATTGCCGCCGGTAGTTATTTCACTCTGCAATTATTACACTACGAATAAGACACCTTAAATATCGCCACTAACATTAAAAAGCTCCGTATATAAAGAAGTGAATCAATCGCTTCACTGTAAACTGAGCTTTAAAGGAAACCAGCAGAAAAAAAACAGTTAAAGGATATTGTAAGAGAGACAAGTATTCACATTAACTCAACCTGATATTATTCATCAATCTATATTTATAAATACTCTCCAACAATATAATTGTACGCGCAAAACACACAACTGTACTCGTTATTGCTAATACAACGTTTCATTCGCGGAGCAAACAATTTTCTCACAAGGGCAGAAGAAAGTCACGCAATCGAGTTCACAGATGTTCCGTGCGTGGATACCACATCGGCATGTATATAATTGGTAAATTTGCATTCATAATGGTGGCTAACAAGTACCGATTGCGATCGGCCAGTTCGCGCCGCAAAGACAAGTCGATTCGAATTGATCAGTAACCGGCCCTGTAGAGATGTAAAATGAGTAACGTATCGATAAACATTAATTTTATTGGCCTAATTGTTACTAATTTTTAATGTTCCGATATAAACGTACAAACAACATAAAGGATCTATTGTGTCTACTAATCATTGATACATTAAAAAACTAGCATCTGACGTATTCTTGGAAAAATTTTGATATTCAATAGGAGATCAAAAAGAGTGAAGTGACAAAGAAATCTGGGCATGTCAACAATCACGAAAATCTTGAGGCAATTATAGTTAATAATGAATAGTGGAGACTAGTTGAATTCAAACTGAATACTCGCTTACGACTTCAATTACATAAAAGTCGTTCGATTTATACAAATAAACTTTAAAAGAATAAATGAAGATCGCAATCTCAATCGTTCCATCGACATCAAGCACGCGATCGCACTAGCCTCACGATAAGGGTAGGCAACAGCTAATTACAGTTATTAGAGTTTGCTAGCCCCGCGGGACCGTGGCCACCGATCCAGGGACGCATGCGCCACATTGCTATTTTCGCTTCAAATAGCTCATAACTTACAAAGATTGTTCTGAACTCGCCATTTCAATGAATCTGTTATGCTGTGATTTGAAAATTTCTGCTATATTTTCTATTCCTACGACACCAAAACTAAAAGTAGTAATAGCCTAGTGATTATAATTTGACCTCTCAATTGGGGGGCTCTGATTTTTTAAAGATATGTGGATATTACAAGTTAATTATCACATGTAATCCCCCTGATGGTAAGTGGCTGGTGCCACCGTTAGACATATATAATTAACCCCAGAGAAGATAAGAGTCTTACCTGACATTGACCACAGACATACTGATCTCCCTGAGGATTAGGTTGGAAAATCTCGGATAATTATATCTCTCTACTCCTTTAATCCCTTCAGACTAGAACAAAACAGTGCTCATTACTGCGTTATGAGGCAAAAATTGGTGTAGCGGTAGTGCCCCTGGATCGAACCACGAATAATTTCATCACCCGTAGAATAAATATATAGTACATTAATATTGACAGGTACATATTATTTAAGGAGAAACATAAAATCAGAAGGCTTAATAATAATTTAATCTTATATTGAACATAATGATGCCAAGAGATACTGGGCAATTCTTTAACTTTGATAATTTATAATAAACTAGCTGACCCGACAAACGTTGTTTTGCCATATAAATGATTAAATTACTGAAATGGCTATTAAAATATAGGGATTGGTGATAAAAATGTGAAAATTTATGGTTGTATGTATTTTTAATGCCACATTATAGAAAAATGAAAACAAAAATTTTTGTCCAAAAATTAAAAAAAAAACGCTAAGGGTGAACAACTCTTATCATTTAGGGGTATGAAAAATGGATAGTAGACGATTCTTAGACCTTCTGAATATGCATATAAAATTTGGTAAAAATCGGTAAAGCCGTTTCGGAGGAGTAAGGTAACTAACATTGTGACACGAGAATTTTATATATAACATTGAATTTGTTAATATGTACAACGACACCAAACAAAGTGTACTGAGCAAAATGCCCTTCGGGTCTATGGACAGAGTTTTTGGTTCCGTAAAAATGGTAGAACACTTCATGATTCGAGTTCGAAAACACCACCATCACACCTGTTTTTGCCTAATAACAGCAGAGTTAAACGCTGCTGGGTTCTGGTCTGAAGGGTGTGGTAAGGGAGCTGTTTATTTGAGGCGTCTCCACTTGGTCCTCGCGGGTCGCAACATAGCTAACCTCAGGTAATACTGAGCTTATCTGGGTTGATTACATGTGTCCAAGAGCGGCAGTGGGGACCATCAGGTGGGCTGCATACTCTTTTACTACTTCTATATAATAAAATTGAAATTGAATTCTTGTGCCACGATTAATCATAGCCTTTGACGGTTATTGTAGAAGATGTGTGTCTTAGTAGTGCATTTGCGATTGCTACTGTATATATATCTTATTAAGCATTAACAAACTTCAGTCAACTTTAAGTACAAAAATAGTATTTTATTATATATAGAAGTGTAGAGTATGATAGGCTATTTGCTCAAAGAGGTCTGTTAAATTCAATTATACTGACTATATTACTATCAATTTTTTGTTCTAAACATCATTCAAAACGTAAATAAAGTGAAAATAAATCCTCTACTAAAGATCTATATACAAATCAAATTACTTCGTACAAGTCTACTCGCCAGACCCTATTGTTCATCTGTCGTTGTAATTTAGTGTTGCCCCCAAATAGGAATGGAAACGAATTGCTCAAAAGCAATTCACAATGGATAAAGAGCACTACATCACAATAACACCTACGCGCTCGACGTACAAAGCAGGTCATGTTTAATATGACACGCCAAACGACAGTAGAGAAGTACAGATGATAGATACTGAATTCTTTTAGTATCATTAAAAGCGATATGTAAGACATTTGTTTGGTGACATAAAATATGAAAACAATGGCGATTCGACTACGACGGGACCTACCTGAGCGACCGAGCTGTGCTCGACGTCTAATGTAAAATGATGTTACAGAAGCGTTTTTTAATGATAAACACTTTGTAGAACAACACTTTGTAATTACAAATTTCATTAATATCATTATACCCGGAAACTAACTTTTTATAAAGATTGAAGTGGCAAACGAGCATGCAGATCATCTAATTTATTTATTTATTTATTTATCGATTATAAAGACGTTGCCACTTCTGAAGGCAGTCAGTCGACATTCACACCTCTCCACCGAAACACAACATTGGCTTAATGTGAGAAATAGAAGTGGCAGTGACACCTCCCCAGCGAACCATATAGGTTCTATCAACTTTTTCTACATAATATTATACCAATAAACGAACATATTTTGGTTTTATGTCAGTAAATAAACAAAGTCAACATGTGACGTTATGTACACAAAATAGCTATCAACTTTTTCTGAAAATATTAAAACACGGTCCGAGAGACAAAATTGCACGTGAAGCAGATGTGTTTAATTACTGACCCGACAGAATCTGGGAAAGAGTCGAGCTATATTATGGACACAATGGACCCAGTACTTCAACCGACGATAAAGTAAATAAAATATCAACACACTGCTAACAACAACGCGCAAAATGACGAGACGCGCACATTAATATTTGCTTTAATAAAACCCAGACATTTTAAAAAAATATGAGCTCAGTACAGAAATTAATTGGCATGTTAGGCCTTTTTTATAGCGTCCACAAGGCGAGCCCTCGCTATATTAGCTTAACAGGATCGGAGGGGCTAAAGGGTTAAAATACCGTAACACATGGCGACGTTAATTTTGAAATTAAAGAAAAATACTGCTCGGACCTTACACTTTAATTAACGTAAAATAAATTTTGCCGGACATTGCCTCAGAATAAATCGCGAGACATTTTATTTCAAGTACTTAACGACTATAGATATACTGCGGAGGTTAATGTGAGAAATGCGATCGAGAAATTTAATACGGGCGTATTCGAAGATAAGGGGTATGTATGTAGGTATGTAAGGAATGGATTACATGGTGGCGGATGAAAATTTTAAGAAACGTAGGTGCGCGTCGGTCTGCCCACGCAATGCTATCGTGGGCGAGTACGAATATTGATGCGCCCTGAAAATACCATCTCGTTACGGCAAATTTTAACAGATTCTGATTCAAAAGTAACTAAATCAAATCTCAACAATAGAAATATGAACAAACATAAATACATATTGTTAGCATTATTGTAAAATTAATACCTCCACTCCTAAGCTCTAGTTTCCTCTCAAAATTAGAAGGGTCTCATAATTCTTTACGCCGTCCAAGTGCAGATTACTTATATCACACACTTGGTAATTATGGAGAGCTCTCAAACACGAAGATTCCCTTCACCAAGCAAGCAAGTGATCATTAACGTTATAATACGCACAAATATAAGCGTGGGATACCGGGACATGTGTCATATTGATTTCATTGTAGTTGTAAATAACATGCTCAATTAACAAGCATATACAAAAAATGTCGAAGTTATAAGAAAAGTGTCGAAGTTGTTTAAACGGTGGTTTTAACGTATACCTTCCATCAGTAGGTATGTCTTAGTTTTTATTAAATTCAGCGCAACGAGCCCGCAACTACTATTACAGTGATATGAGCAAAAGGACGTACAACGCTGCACTTCTGAAATCGCGGTCGCACTCGTTCACGGAGATTTACGATGCGCGCGCGCACCGTACACGCACAGCGACTCAAGGGCCGCCCGAACATATGCGTGTTGCGTTATCGCGTCCACGACTCGCCAAATTAACTCGCTTTATGAAGACATACGACAACCTGCGTGCATTCGTAACAAAGATTTATTCGCTCTGGTATTCCTTTTGAACGCTAAGTATTAAACCTTCTCACGGATGGCGATTCAATCCCCGTTCAAAGCGAACTGCGAGCTCATTTTCGAGACGGTCCCATTTATTTCGTAAATTGTCGCATTAACATAAATAAAATCGTTGACAGCTAATATGAGTTATAAGAAATCTAAACTTGAACAGAGAAGTAAGTCTTAATGAGATAAGTACAATTCGGCATCACTTATATTAAATTATTACAAGATGATTTAGATAATCCCATTCGGGTACGGTTCAAACACGACTTTTTAATGTGTTACTTATTTTTTTAATCATATAAAATACATAACTATGGTATTTAACAATGAATTTCTCATTCTAACTTTTGTAATCCTATACGAACAGGTGTTTAGAGCTTAATATTACGTACAAGGGCCCGTACAATGTATATGTCATGAAGCGAGAAGTACTTCCGTCTTAGCTGATTCCCGGTTCACGCCGCGACATCTCGACTCGGATCGCGTGATACATTTCAACGCACAATGAATACGAAATAAGAAATCAACGCAACCGCACTTACCCTAAGCAATTTTCTTTCATAGCCTATATTTTAGCAGTTCCACGAAAGAGGCTCTCCTACTGAAATATGGAACGGTACGTGGTTGACTTTTTGTTTAGTGTGCAATTTTGAACCCGAGCAGACGTATATCACGTTTTTCGCGACTGGAACGCAACCAAAATGGTGTAATAAATCTGAAAGTCCATTTTCATATAAAAGAAAACCGATTAAGGAGCTTTGCCGATAGCGATCGCTCGAATGAAGCTATATATTTTCATGATCGAGCGAATCCAAGATCACGGGCGACTGACGGCCGGTGCGTGAGGAAATTGAAAAGGAAAACGTTTCTTTTAATGGTATTGTCCTTGATCGAAGGATCATTTATTTGCATTTCCTGTACCGGTTTCCTTTCGCACGTCACATCGACTTACTCAGGCACCCATGCGTTATTTCACACGCACTCATCCAACGTGGAGCCTTATATCTTAGGAGCTCGAGACAATGTTTGAGACAGGGCGAAAATTTACCAAGTACTTCATGTTGTTATGCATATAATTTTAAAAAGTATAAATTTTCAAAATAGTATCATTCAGTTACGAAGATTTTTGGCACACTAAAGAAAATGTAAAATGGAGTTACATATTAGGAAATGTAACAGACATCAGTATATGACTATTCTATACAAACTACGGCAATGTTCATCGTGACCTGAGCTAGAGCTCAATTCAATACCTGTTGACTATACCAATTACGACAAAATACAAAATCTTTGTTGGAATATCTAGTAAGATAGAAAAATAAAAATTTAGAGTAAAGAAACTAATAATAATTAAGTACTTAATATATTTATATCTTAGAGCTATTCAAATCGAAAATACAATGTTTTTAAAGGATATTAAGTCACTCAAAATTACGCATTTACGAAACGTTTGGTAAAAAAAACTTAACTAAATGCGACTGGTGAAAAGAGAACGTCAATTACTTTCGCAGGATGGTCATAGTTGCTAGATTCAATCAAACAAAAATTGAACAAGGTCTTACTTGATCCTAATATTTCTTTGTTAAACAAAAATTTAAGAATGAATTTTAAAAAATCAGTGCTTACTCATTATGATTGTTGGTCAAATGTGATTGTGTGAACTACTGTTTAGTTTTTTTTTTGTAAAAGCAACATAACGACTACTATACAGAATGTAAGTAAAAACCTTTGATGGTTAATTATCTAAATTTTTATACGCCAGAAACCCAACAACCAAGTGACGGTAAAATAATAACGTATCCTATTTAATTGTATGAAAAACGTCGACAGTTCAAGAAAAAGACATTATAATATAAGGTGAAAATAAATGACCGGACGCCATGTCAACGCATCACGACACGACAATAACACTTGGTTACGCACTAGTATTTCAAGTAATAGCTTAATTTTCACCACGACACGGAATTTTTCCCGTTAAGAACGACCTGTCAACAATAATAAAAAGAACCCTAAAAATACATTACTTAACATATTTAATCATCAAAGTCGCAAAGACATTACTAGCGAAATGCTTTTCATATTGTTGTCGCTAAGCGTATCAAGTGACTGAACAAATAAAACAACATTGGAGTCGACAAACCAATTGTTGACGGGTTAATAAACGAGATCTCCGATATTATTCAGTTCCCAAATACATAAGGACCCTCTTCCCACGTCGATTTAGCAATCGCGCTTCGACGGCGGCGCGGTACAGAGTTGCGCTACGTTAAATTCTTCACGTTTAATCAATCCCAAGTTGTAGTAAAAAATATCAAGTCAAATGTTTCCTTTCGTATCGATGGTGCCGAGAGCAAAACAGACAGGGAATAAATTGTTGGCATCGTTTCAAAAAGCTCGAAAATTGTCGAAGTAGGTACCCGGACACGCCTTTTATCTGTTACGTTTATCAGACGGTTTCACGTTCCCCAAATTGCACGTAAATAAGGACAAACTGGCAGGCCACAATAAATAATAAGAATAAAAGGGGGAGATCGGCGAGTAGCAGACTTAACAAATACTTGATAGAAAAGACACATTTTTTCTGGCTACTACATTCAATCTTGTAACTTTTCTATTGGTATTTCTATCTTCCTCCTTGTTATGTTTTATCTCTTATTACATTTTCAAATTTTGTAAGTTTAAAGCTTGATTGCTTTCATTTTTCTAGATTTTGAGAAGTTTATGTAAGCAATTAGCTTTCACCAATTTTAACAAAATAATATTTATTTTTACTTCGACTTTAGCACATTCGACACAAATGGAACAAAAAAGTTCGTTACTTAAGTTTTAAAATTCCTTCTGCTTTATAACGTACAGATGACATCCCTTATGGAGGCCTGTTCGCGTCTCGGGACAAGGGCGCTACAGTAAATTATGCTCAGGCCTAACTTATTATCGCAGATCCTAAAGTACTGAAGTAGGAAACAGATTTTTTACTAAAAAATATTTTATAATGTAGGATCTCACTGCATTTTTTTTTTAATATAACGTTACAATTAATATAACAATTAATCATTATATTAATTGTTAATATTGCTTCGAATAGTTGTCGACGCGATCAAAGTCGCGGACATTAGCCAGTATATTCATATTGTAGTCTTATATGTGTCATGCCGAAGGATAAGTTATTGTTATTGTGAGGCTTTTGCGTAAAAACAACAAAAATCCATTTATCCATCCATCTGTCCATTCTTACAAACTCAAGCAAATAGCCTATGTCATTCTCTGACCCCTAAACTACCAGCAAGCAAAAAATTATGTCAATCCTTTGCTCAGTGGAAAACAAAAACAAATATATCCCACAGGGACTCGTGTGAGATATATTTGATGGATAGAATGTATAGTTCTACGACTTCTATGTTCTTCGACAAATAAAAGTGCTACGCTAAAAGCTTATGTACTATTCTACACTATAATCTACCTCTGTACTAAATTTCATTCAGCTGATCTGACAAAAAAAACATTCATCCTCACAAACTTTCCCCTTTGTGAAATTAGTAAGATTAGTTTACAAATAAAAGCATGTTAAGAGTAAGATATCTTTATCACTAGCCTGTCGAATCCAAACCGAGTGCACTCTACAGCGTAAATATGGCGAGTCACGATATATTCGCCGGAGTGGGCCAGTACGCGTTCGTTATATTGCTTTATGCGAGATACCAGTTGCAGCTATCGTCTCACAACAATGTCCCGGCAACCTCATAAATTCGAAACAATTAGAAGATAAATTCACACTGGAATTTGTGTTTTAAAACGCAGGTCACGTGTGCTTGCAAATCTAACAATTTACGTAGATCTGCTTTAAATTTAACAGATTCAGAAACTGATAATTGTAACTTAGTTACTTTTGATTCATTATAATAAACCTTATTTAGTTTTAGAGTCTCTGGCAGTGTATATAAATTGTAATCAATTAAATGAAATAGAGCAAAAAGATTCTGCGGTACCCCCGTCAGGAAGGAAGTTCAATGCATGCAGCCAATCCACCAATACTTGGTAATAAAGAACATTGTAAAAGGAATGCTTTGTGAACGTCAGAACCACAAAAAGGTCCGAAAAGTCAACAGTCACATATATCTTTGAAATTGTGTCTAAAAATTGCTTATTAATTTCTTATAATTGCTTATGATAGTTTATAAGTATTGCTTATTTTATAAATAAAAATAATTTTATACAATTTAATGTTGACCAGCCATTCTGACGTCCAAACATAAAACTTCAAAATTAAGTTGATAGCCGACTATTATTTTGAGGTCTTGAAAAGAACTTTTATATTTTTTAGCTGTCAAATGGTTGCCTGGTTACTTTTACTTTACAATAGTAAAAGTAACCAGGCAACCATTTGACATCTTTAGGGTTCCATAACCAAAGGGTAAAAACGGAACCCTATTACGGAATTACTAAGACTTCGCTATCCGTCCGTCTATCTGTCTGTCTGTTACCAGGTTGTATCTCATAAACCGTTATAGCTAGACAGTTAAAATTTTTACAGATGATGTATTTCCGTTGCCGCTATAACAACAAATATTAGACTAAAAAAAGAATAAAATAAATTTAGG
>MOOZ01001728.1:103398-120227 GCA_002930495.1 Cecropterus lyciades | reverse complement strand
AAATAAGTGCGGTGACAATAATAACGCAGTTGACGGGCACGAAGCGGGGCCTTATCACACCCAAAGCGATAAAGATCTGAAATGTAGTTTTGAAAAGAAATTTACAAGATTGTCCGCTAATAACCGTATACATGCCAACGATATGTCCGTCCGAGTGGCGGCCGCCGGACGACGACACTTACGACCCCAATAGACACCCGATTTATGATCGTCCCTTCAAAATAAGGACGCCATTTTACAACTCAATTTAAATACGTGGTGTTTCCAATTTTTTATTCCATATATTTCAGTCATTTACAATAGTTCCCTCAAAGGCTAACAAAGGTCAAATCGTATAAAGATTTTAGATAACCGAAATTTATTACTGGCTTATCATACTTTTAACTAAGTATGTGTTACTATTCCTACTAAGTAAATACATTGACCAGATCGCCTTATCTTTGTATTATTATATTTAGATCACACAGCAAATTCAAAAAACACATACGAAACAGCATGAAAATAGTAAACCTTAATATCTAAACATTTTCCACTATTTTATATTTAGGAATGGTACAGTGAACTTTGAATTGGAAACTAGGGAAATCGTATTTTCTCTCGTATTTTAGAATTGGTTTCCACTAGATTATAACTTTAAGCCATAAAAAAGTAAAGAACAATGGTAAAACAAAACATTTTTTTTAATTGGATTATTAAAAATGATATATCAAGGGATATATATTTTACAAGCACGGGAGGCTCTAAAAAAAGATAACATATCAATACATATCGTGGTAGTACATTTCGTGTTACGATCGCGTGATCTTTTAACACGGAAAGGCTCTTTTGAATTGTTTGATAGGATACTATTACGAGAGCACAACGCGTCAATCACTGATTACGTTACATAAGAGGGAAAGTTGCCCATGCAACACCCCGCGACACTATGGCAACTACGTGATATTGATTCTCACCTTTAAGCTACAATTTATCGGTTGATTTTGCATAAACGCACACAATGTTATACGGATCAGCAGTGATAAGTAACAACTCGGCCTCTCAATCGAGGGTTTAAGGTTCAGATCCCACAAACACACCACTAATTTTCCCTAAATTATAGACGTATTAGAAATTTAATATTACAAATGTAATATGTGAAGGAGAACATCGAGACGAAACTACACATGAGAGTAAAATCTCAAAGGTATGCAGTCTACTAATTCGCACTTGGCCAGTGCGGTGGACTATGGCCTAAAATTCACTCATTCTAAGAGGAAGCCCCGCCCAGCAGTAGAAGAATAATGATTACTAGTTGACGAGAAAACAAGAGAGACAAGGAAGAGGGAACTAACGGAGAGGCAAAAAGTAAAAACAATCGAATGCAAATCTGCCACGTGTAAACTAGATGAAGAAATTTAATATTCCTATTATTTACCCATGTATAAATAGAAATGATTTTCGAGCGTATGTTTGTATGTAGGTCCTGACGGTAAAAAATCTAAGCTAAAATCCTGACGGTATCTTGACGACGTACTGAATTTATCTCTTCTGTCGTACTGTCGTGTCTTGTGTAGTGACTATATATTTTTTCGATATAGCGCCTTCTATCTCCTTCTAAACATTCAGAAAAATATCTTGTGGCGCGACAACCGTTTGATCGGTCGGTAGGCAATGGTATCATAATGTCACGATGTAAATATTCATTGGGTAAGATTGTCGCTGCGTAGGCATTCCCGCTTCAGGGCGCGGTCGGGACACGCATTAGGGACAATGAGATTTGCATAGCTGGGCGTTCCTAACTGTCAACCAGAACATTCACATTAACTAATCCGAAGAGCCCGATGCGAAATAGTTTCATTACTCCCTCGCCTCGCCATTCCGACTAATGAATTCATTAAATTACCGTAACGACAACGAAATGGCTGCATCTTTTTGCCGCTTTAAATTCGTAACAATTGTTATGGGCGTGCTCGCTTTATTATTCGCACTTCTTAGTCAGCCTCAAGTTCATTGAAGTCGAATCTGGATATGAATTTTTAACGACGCATTGTTTCACGCTTATATGAATATTTAATGCTAATCACCGGTGAAAAATGATATTGAAAAGAGGCTGGCTATCAGTTTAGTCTCGCATAGGAACTGAACTACTTAATGCAATAAATGTGCTTTTGAATTACGCTTCTTTTCTATTTAATTTATTCTTAATCTTCGTATATTCAATTCAGTGAAGAACTTAATGCGCTTACATTTGCATTAGTCTCGTGTAGGGAGAACCGAAACCGTTCCCAAATAAGTCTGAAAGGCAGTGTTCATTTCGGCCAGCAGAGCACTTACTTCGTGAATACGTCAGGGGGTTTACCACCCATTGTACATTCGACCGACGTCGCGGCCGCCGGCACTCCTCAATAATGCGCTTACCGTCACTCGCTAGTTGCCCACCCTTATAATATTTGGTATACTACATTCTTTGGTATACTACATTTGCGCCAAATCACAACACCAGAAGCCACAGCCCAGCTCAACTTTAATTTGGGACTTTATATATAAATCCTAATCCTTTTTTGTGAAAACTCCGTATCCAGTCCAAACGAATATTGTCCAAACTAATGGTAATGTCAGACGCACAAAAAATAACATAAGAACATAGCTTTCTCCAACCTACGTACCTTAGTAACATCTTTGCCTGTGCCCTAAGATTTAAATATTATTTAAAAACTCGGCGGCTAGGCAAAGATGAAGCATGGTTTACTACAGAACTGACCAGAGATAGGGACGAAAAGCAAACATTTCTATTAAGTGCACAACGGGCTCTGTAAATCACTCGTCGGCGCGGATAGTTTAGCAATTAAAGGAGGAATCTAACTGACGCTATCTTTTCCACGAACTAATGAGAGGAGTCGGTCGGGGAACGACGCGCCGCATACACGGACACTTATCTCCCCGATAAACAAGTACAAATGGGTTACACGTTCTACCATCCCCTACGCCCCACTATTTCTCCTTTAACGTCTTAAGTAAGCCCGTACTACTTTTATCAGCTAACGAAGAATTCCCTTGACCAACTCGTTAATGTTAACTAAATGTGTTGCCGATGAAACCGAGAGCATTAGTAAATTGTTTTAAAGGTTTGTAGATAAGCTAAAGTGTTGTGTTTCGATATGACCTATCGACCGGAATTTCATTGTACAATTGTCTAAGAGTAGAGACGACACTGAATGTTTACGATGCGTCGGCCCGTGGCGCAACTGTGATTTGCTACAACGTACCGACTCCAACACGTGGGCCCTGGCAATAAACGTATCCTAACACATCCGGATATTGTCCGTAGTAGTTTATTGCCAGGTATTTTATGGATGTGTTGAAATAGCGCCACGAAAAAGTGTGTTCAATATGTATAGAAAACAGGTTTTATTTTTGTTACAGAACTGAGTAAATATTTTGTCCCTTTATTTATCTATTTTTTATATATTCTTTCAAATTTAAAGTTTCTTTTATAATATGGAAGTGGTAAATGGATGGATCTGCAATCAACCCCAGTTACGATCAGAGTCTTACCTGAGGTTAGCCACAGATGCGTTGCCACCTCTAAGAACACAGTGGAACGCCTCAGATAAGTATATCTCTTACCACACCCTTCAGACCAGAACACAGCAGTGTATGACATTACCGGATATTTGGCAGAAAAAGGTGTGTCGATGGTGTTACCGGTGCCAAATCTCAAAGAGTTCTACCATTTTTTATATTAACCGTCAGCAATATAGGTATACAACCTTGGTTGTTGTTGATAGGTTGATGACAAAATAAAAAATACAATGATTAAACTGCTTTGAATTATTGAATTACTACATGATCTCTAAAAATACTACCTACTTTTGGATCATCTTAAAAATATAAAAATATATATAAAATACATATTAAAAATTATAGATAACATGACGCGATATATCACACTACCTCATTATCAGCACTGCAAAAACGCTGAACCGCCGGTGCCCCGGGCGCCCGACTGCGAAAGGCGAGCAGTTCACCCGCACCGGAACACCGCACAGCCGATGGTGCGAAATGAAAACGGTCCTAACGAGACCGCTCATTAGATATGCTCTAATTGTTCATCGAGTGTCAACGGTTAAATAAATTCTTAACAACGCCTAAGCTAGCACACCTACGAGAAAATATTAGTGCGGTTAACACTACACTATGAGATAGACCAAAAATCAAAAATATATATTTAAAACTCAGTTCATCTTGATTTCAAAATTTACCCGTTTTATGCAAGCCTGCCTATTGAATCTCTATTTACCGTTAAGATATACAGATTACCCATAAAACCGCCTAACAGCACTGAAGTCATTTGTAACTATTTTCTCCCTCATTAACTCCAGCACTTAAATTTTTAATTTATACAATGTAGCACAGTCTGCGTAATGACACTGTTATTAAGAGTAAGCTCGTTCGCATTCACAGGCCAATAAAACATCAACTTTATCGCCGAGCCATCGGTACCAACACCCTGACACGGAATACAGGTTAATAAGAAACACCTCAATGAGATGTGAAAATAATGTGTGATATTATCTCAGAACAGCGGCAATTTGGAGGATATTATTCTAAGCCGTGCGTTTCATTAACCGCCGATCCAGTTAATGATCGTCGAACTTTTTCGCTTAAATAAACATTAAGAAAAGAATGGACGACGAGACCGACGAACCTTTTACCGGAATTACGCTGTGGCTAAGTGCTCGCTTTTAGGGGCCTACAACAGAATGACGTTGCATACACTTAAACTTTATTGATATTTAGGCCCGTATCGATTCACTGGCGGTCCATGAAACGAGCTCTGCGCAAAAATAAATATTTTGTAGGCATTACAATTCACCAATGAGGAAACGCACATAAACCAACATAAAAGCCTAAAGTCAACTCATGTCCTCCTCTTTTTATTCCTGCCTCGGGTAGGATATCTCTATTTTCTAAGTTGGTTTATTTTCCGTTGTCTATTCTGGCAATTCTGGTCTTGCTGAGATATTTTCAATGTTTATTATGTCATCATTATCATATCCGACTTATGATTCATCATCATGATGTCCACGGGTCAAATCTAGACCCTATTGTATAATAAATTAATATCACGACGAATTTAACACGTAGTTGCTGAAAACTTTTATGCAAGGATCTCAATCGCATTCTCATTATAATTGTAAGTCTAAATACGATTTCAAAGTTTACAAAAACAAATGCTATTTGCATCGCACATACCCAAAGCAGCCTTACATAGAAGAGATTAAAACTTTCTCAGTTGAAAGTAAAGTAGCTTGAAGCAAAATATTCTCGGAGCAAAAGTTAATATAAGCGAAATTTGTCCTGTGGCTAGCGGTTTCCAGAGCGCCGTGCAAGTTAGGACTTCAGTTCCAACTAACTGGTATTCGAATGCAGACACCTGACCTGTATTTGCCTTTTCCTCGATCCAATGTGGACTTGTTTTAATCGAGATAATTTCAAAGCGATAATCCGTTGCCGCATATCGAACTCTGATCAACACATTTTTCCATATATATAAATGGAATCTAATTAATGTTTTGAATGAAATTAATTATCCTTTTTCAGTTTAAACTGTGCTTATCTCTGCATTTAAAGTATGGCGGTAAAAATTCTGAATTTTAATTAAAGTTCCTTCGCGAGGCGTTTTTTCTTTGCTTATCAGGTGCGCGTTCCGACAAGCATCAGATGTAATTGCATTAACCTATACTTTAATATGCCGCCAAACGGACGCCTAACTCATCCACCGAGAATCGAATGCAAGTATGCAATTAATAAATGGTGTGTACTTTAAACCATTAACGGTAAAATAATATTTAATCTTGATCGAATCAATTGAAATTCCTTTAGCAGCCTCGCGAAAATCTTAAAGATGGAACTATTATATCATGTGTACTTTTTCCTTTATGTGTTTATATGACATCTACAACACTAAAACTTGTACGGAGAAGTATTAGAATAATGTAAACCATTTATATTCATTTAAGTTGAAATTTCATCCATTATGACTATCTTAATCATTTCCTCAATCCACGCAGTTTTGCACGGATACCTATCCTATCAGGATAAAAATTATATTAGAATTTTGCACTGAAGCCGTGTAAAGTTAGACTCATAGAGACTCCAAAGACACCTCCTTCGAGAAGGTTTCCTTGCGCACTAGGTACGCAATAACCTCAAGTACATATTTTTTAACTTATGACAACGATTGAAATCATTATCATACTTGATTTTTCTTATTCCACTGCTCGACATCAACCTTCCTTAAATAATACGTGAAGCCCGAGTGTAATAACTAGTGCAATTGATATAGGCGGGTGAGGCCTTAGTTTTCATGAGTAGGTCCGTCGAAACGTACTCGTATTTAATAACTATCATTACACTGGTAGGTTATAAGAGCCTTGTAACACAGCGAAGTTTAGTTTAAAATTCAGTGAGAAGCTCATCCCGGTAGTTCTCGCGTACACAGCAAAAGCTGTGCTTTGCAAATGAGGTCGGAGATAGCTCGGCTCGGAAGTTAGTGCGAGCATAAATTAAAACAAGCGTTTCTATAAAAAGTTGATAAATGGCCTTGCACAAGCGGCCGGACAAAAAAGGGAACTGCCGTCAGCCGAAGCGTTAACGTGTTTCATTTTGCACTCACCGACATCTGGCCGTTTCAGTAAAGAGCAAACTATGGACCTAACGATCTGAACCTAGATATAAGTAATGTGTATTGGAACTTTCGTCAGCAGTAGCCGTAAGTTTTGGCAATTTGGCAAGTTTCAAGGTCTAGTTCTGCGAGATTAATTAGTTAATCCATCAGGAGTGTCAACAATTTATTAAAATGCCAAATACAAAATATTCTGTAATAAATACTATGACTTGAAGTCAGGAAAATCACAGAACGACACCGTATGGAAATTCAAACCGAAAGCTTACATGCTAGCATGTTACATGCATATATTAAAAGCTAAGGACGCTATACGCTTTAAAACGAAAAAGTTGAACTTCACTTTTTATTATTATTTATTTATGCATTAATTTTACAAATTTTATAAAATTTATAGATCTGCTTCTACGGCTTGCCAAGTTATTTTGTGGTTTTTATCTGGACATTACAAAGGAGAAAAATGACATTGGTCTTCTTCAGAATTGGCAATGCTGATGCCTTAATAAATGTATTCAGTCATACAACTCAATGTAATTTTTCGATTTATATTTATTTACATATGCAGTTTTAAGGTTTCAACTTAGCTCTTGGTAATAGATACGAAATTCATGTAGGAACAACTCCAAGTAGGAATCATCACATAACAGATGTTATAATGCCAATCACACGACGTTTTATCTCACAGACTTTTACCAGAAAAGTTCGATTTTGTACCTATAAGTAGCCTTTATGTATGGCGCAGTGTAATCTCATTCATACATACGTTAAAAATGTTAGAAAATGTTAAATATAAGACATCCCCTACCTCTTACTGTACATGCGTTCCCGACTTTTATTTCCATTTAAACACAACATTTATACAAGAAGACATGAGTACAATATGTTTTCGGAATGTAATACAGGTCACGGCAACGTTTATAAAATCGCAACAGTATACTATTAGAGACGGCGAGGTCTACAGTCGGAATGTTAAGCCCTCTGAAATGCGCAATAAAGCGACATGTGCACCGCAGCAACAAACCGTCTGCAGACAGTCGGCACCAGGCTATCTCTACGAAATTCGCATATTAAATCCTATATTTCAAATCGACCGAACACATAATGCTCACTTCGCATAAACCCAGAGGACCGTTTCATAAGAAAGGATACAATGTTTTCATAAAGGATTAGATAAACGTTAATTTCCCATACGAGCGGCCCCACTAACTAACCGTATACCGAAAGTTAAGTAATCCACAAACGCTCCCTTTAATTGGTTTACCACAGACCTCTATTAACGAAATAAGATGGGAAATCAGAGTATTAGCATAACAGTGAATTCAATTAGGGTTCACAAAGAGGATTACAACTTTAACAATGAACGGAAAGTTAAAGCGGAGGCCCAATGAACTAGCGTGGAACAATCAAAATTTTAATAAGTACGATTATCAAGTTAAAATTAAATTCGTATTCGGCTCAGATAATTTAAATTAATTTGACATTACACTACAAAGGATAACTGATAAAATTATTTTATTATTTATACTCCACACAAACTTTCAGATCCTTAAGCTCAACCAACATGAAATTTAAATTAGATATTTGAAATTACTCAATCCACCGAAACCATTCAATGCTTTCTATATATAACACAATTAAAATCACTGAGTTCCAATATATTAAATAGCTTGACAGCTGATCGTGCAAACACGCCTCCATAACAGTTATTATAAGCAATAAAACTAACGCCGTGTACCACGGAAATTATATTAGATACCTAGGCTGGTATCGCCCGAAGGACTTTGCTCCGGATTTGTGTAAGTTGCAAGCCCTGTTATCGCAACGTGCTAATAAGATAATAATAAAATTGTCAGTCGACGAATAAAATCACAGGTTTAGAACTTGTTAAGCGTGACACTGATAAAATAATGGGCAAGCAAGCAAGGACTCGTTCATTTTACATATTAATTACATTTTCTTAACTCTGTCAGTCTTGTCTGTATAAACAGCTGTCTAGAGTCGATTTTAAGATACGTTATTTTAAATGCACTATATAAATAACTTTAATCTGATGTTAATGCATGGATCTGATATCTTGACCAGTTACCGTAAAGTGCTGTGCATACACTTTTGAAGCCCTTATAATTCTTAAATAACAGTCCGTTTCTACGGATCTAGTCACTAATTGCAGCTAGCTGTAGCGGTCCGGGTGATGCACTATCGTATCTAAACACTTGTCAATTAGAAGCACAAAGTACCGCCCCGGAGCTGCATCGCACCACATAAATCTCTTCGCTGGTCGTTTACAACGGCCAACCGTACCCCGTCCGATCGCGATGGACTACTTACTTCCAAGACTGTTTTCCTCACTAACAACTGTCTCTACGAGCAATACAAAGATTGCTGCGAACAATACCGATAAATTACTCAAGCTCGGAAGGTACTGTATACACAAGATAACGATCTCTAATTTACGTCGAACAAAACAGACAAGAGTTGGCGATTTGCCACCGTGTTGTGTGCGGATCGGGCTGTTTAAGGATCGACGAACGCAAATTGTGCTGGAATTAACACCGCAACCATTTAGGCGGTAAGCTCAGTGACGTCAACGTGCTGGAGTGAAAGCTACGAGACACGAACAATGCGTGTCGCTTGCGCAACCCGTACGATCGCAGGGAACAATGGCGGGTTAATAGAGCCATTCGTCGGCTCATCGCTTATTCATCCACGCCCCCAACGCCTCTGCAACCAACGCCACCGTCGCGATTGATGTCCTCGTAACTCTTACTGATACTAGGTTGATATTATTGCTAAACTAAATTACCCCATTCACCGCACCTTAACTCATTAAGATTCTTCAACGCAACATGGCATGGAATTACTTTTGAGGATAAGAGGCTTCTAATATTATCATTAAAGCTACTACATTATTTGCAATTACTAGCTAAGTAAGTGCTCTTATCTTAAACACATCTTTACTTCGCATAGATCCCATTCCATTCATGGATATTCTGGAGCATATTTCGTTTTCCTTATCTTGTACGAAATTGCAAGTCACAAGAACAAATTCCGCAGGAAGTCCAGACTATTACTAAGATAGATACTAGGCTCAGATAGCGATCGGTAAGCCCTAAGCGGCCATGTCGGGCGGTATTCCAGCAGCCGCTTGGATATTTTATTCATAGAGCGCGTGATAAATGAGAGAAGGCTCAGCTGTATCACATTCATTATTGCCTCACGCCACGCATGGTGTTATCAAAAACTTGTTGCCGCCGCCAGTTCGCCATAAAACTATCGTTTGGTCCCGGACACCAACTCGAGACTAGCTTCGGTTGCCATTTGTCGTTAGTAAATAGCAACATAACTTATAATTCACGCTGATCGCGGCTTTGTTACACGCCTTTGATATATGACAATATAAAGTAGTAGCCAGCGAATTGCGGTGTATAATATTACTGAAGAGATTCAAAGGCTTTATTCAAGCCCTGAACATTCCATTTGTAGTAACTTGTGTCAATAAAGACTGAAATGCGAAACGGCAGCATTTCCATACGCCTTTTGCGTGTTCTCTATAATATGTGGGCGAAAACAAATAGGCACAAAAACAGCCATTTTGGATTACATTCTTTATTGAAAGTATTTACGCAAAGTAGTCGTATCGAGTTTTGATATCAAAACCTAATTATTTAATAATAAGTGTAGTATATAACACTTATTAAAATGATATAGAAATAATAACGCCCACAATTTTCATAAGATTGCATCTATTCATTGGTTACATTGTTTACTTTATCGGTGATCGAACCGGAACCTTCTGTTGATTAATGAACAATGTGGATCGATAAAATTTACAAGTAAATATATAAAAAAAATATATATCTGTCTATAATTTCATTATCTATATATAGATGAGCCTATTATAGTATATTTTAACTATAATTTTAAAACTCCTACATAGCTATATTTATAAGGTAAGTGCAGACGAAGCGGCACCGAATATCTTGTAAATAACATATTTGTGAAAATGCTATAAATATGAACCCATTGAATACCATTTAACAAATAATACAATACACGCATAGAAAAACATTGAACAGGCGCGATTATGCAATTGACTACCTACTTATTGTATCAAGTGCTGTTTCACCACAAAATACAATATCTCGGTAAATATAATAATCCCGTGACAAGTCACGATAGCAGCAGTTTCATGAAGCGGTTAACAATCGTTCAATTTGTAGGGCTAGTGGCCGCGAGCTCCCACAATGGCCGTGCACGCGACGTCTTAGAGCCGTACTCGACATTCTCGTACGTAGGATAACGCACAACAATCAAGATGTCATTTTTCAACTACCCACGCCGTGAACACCGGGACCAGCGAACAGTGAGAAATATGGCCGACAACGCACGTACCGTCACACAAAAGAGGCGTCTCGCGGTTGTCGCGATACATATCTACTGGGTGAATAACAAGAAACAAATTCACTTCATCCCTGCATGCTTTATTCGTATATTGATCAGAGATATCTCCATGTAAAAACAATGAACAATTTAAAACAAACACAACACGCTGTGACGGTCAAAAATAAAACGAGGATTTATGTTACAACGAAATTTCGAAGAAACAAGCCATTTAAAATTTTCGAAATCTCAATAACCGATGTAATAAGGGTAACTAAATTGCCTAAACTGACAGCGGTACATGTGTGTGAAGTAACTAAACACAAGTTACACGTTTACGTATAAGCACGATATCGCTTGCCACGCTCATTATGACAATTCACAGAAGTCAGTGGATAATTTATCGTCGGTGGAAGATGGAAACTTGCGGTGAGAAATGATAGTAATTATTGACACGAACCACCGCTCCGAGCAAAAATCCGCCATCCGCTCAAAAGATCACAACCGGCCACTAACTCGAAAATTCCGCATTCATAACGGGGCGAGCCCTTGGGGCACGGCGGCAGCCTCCAACCCGTTCGAGAATCGCAATAGGTATTCGACATGAAATTATATGGATAATGTTTCCGATAAAGTTTCATATAAATAACGGTAAATTTACAGCGCTCACGTGAAAAGACCTACTTCAGATCACTATATTGTAAGTCATCGCTTTGAAGTCAAGCATACGACGATCCGACAATATTTAACGGGCGTTAACATGAAATTGTATTTGGAAGGAAATTCGATTGATTCTTTATCATACTTAAAACTAAATAATTGCCAACAAATACAAGCAATTATTATTTATGGTAAAGATAGGCAATTACGTTAAAAAGAATATTATCAAACATAGAAACGCATAAACATTTGATTTAGCAGTATATAATCGGATAGGGACATTTTTGTATCTCCTATTGTATCGAACATATTCAAGTAGGCATAAAGTTATGACATATGCTAGAATAATACACATAACGGCAAGATAGAAACGAATCAGAAGATCGATAACGTGAGTGTACGCCGTATAGTCTGAAGGAGAAAAACGGTTCTAGTAAAGTAGAAACAAATGGGAGAACGCAAATGGTAGAACAGGCCGATCCTTATAAAGGCAACTATTTCCATTCGGTACCATCTTTTGTGTGACACAATGGCACATCGATCGCGAATGTTTGCACGGAAACGTTTGGAAAACACTAACGAGTGGCGAGCGAAGCTAATTGAAGTTATAGCCGACGGTCCGTCGACGCCAATGTTTGTGATTAGTGACGGTAAACTAATGGCATGGTTTGACACCAACACTTTGCTAGTCCATCGATCAAGCAATGTCGTCGCTGATCAGTTGGTGATTTATGCCTTTAATTTAATGTTGCTTACCCCATTTTGCTAAAATGTCAGGCATTATAAATGAACGTGATAATGCTCATACAACAACTTATGCAAAATGTGGAGTCACATGAAATTTATGAAGTTATACGTATTAAATAAAAAAATGTAAAAAGGTTAATTACAATTTTCCGACAAAATCAAATATAACGCGAAACATTACTTTTTATATAATATTTTACAAAGCGAGAAAAACAATAGCGCGCAACAAATACGAGTATAATGATAATGAATGAAATACATTCACAATTACTGTTCACTTCACGCTGAATATTTTATACTTACTGAAACATAAAATAATGGCAAACACAATACAATGCGACAATAGTGAGCTAAGTAAAAAAATATCAAAAACTTACTTAATAATAAAGTATTTCTTCATACACAATTTGAACGTTTTATGAAATAATTAACTTTTGTGCTGCGTTTATCACTGTCAAAACTGATTGAAAAGGCTATAGAGGTGACGGCTACTTAACTCCAAGTGACGTTTGAATATCGGATCGGTTATGCAATCTAAGCTGAACCATTCGGCATTTCAAAACTGCTTCATTTGGGCCACACGTTGCATGCATATTAAAATACCTTTAATGTTTGTCATGAAAATGTAGGTGCTAATACTGAGTGTACCAATTGTTAGACATTTCTTAACCGTACATGACGATTATGTTATAGTACCTCGTACTTGTAGTCACGGAACTTCAAATACGGAGAATGAACGAGACTGCTGAACCCAAGACAACACTTTAAAATATATCAACTAAAACAATTTTTATTATAGAATTCTAGTTTTTTTATAAAATAAAAATGTGTTCGCCTAATGGCCAAAATACGGCCATAATAATATTTTTACCTTCACATACCCTACATTACATACATTTTTATCAATATCCTGAAATGAAGGTTTTCTTTATGTTTTATTTTGAATTTATTTTGAATTTCTAATAATATTTCGCTGCTTGGATTGAATAATAACACGAATACAAAACGCAAATTTTACAAGAGAATCCGATGAAAATTATACAATGGATTGTATCTTTTAATGAATGGAGTAAAAATAATTAAAAAAATATATATATAAAGATTTGAATATGACTTTTAGATACACCATAAGATCTTATTTAAATAAAAAAATACTTTAACTTAAAATTTATGAAGCAGCGATATTTAGTACGATAATTTCTTTTTACTTTTTAAAACTAAGAAATTACATATTTTGAATTGGTACATTACACAAACACGTAAAAAATTTGCTATTTAAATTTAAAATGCGTAAACGATAAACTTTGTTCACAAGTTTTTCTGATAGAGATGAACAGTAAAATAGCTACGAAGCTAGTCAAGTGCTGTTAATACTACTTACTGTCATCGTCATCAACCCATATTGTCCTACTGTTGGGCACAGATCTCACCTAAGGGCGAGAAAGTTTAGACTATATTCCATCACACATGGGCGTATAAAAGAGGGAGAGTTAGGGTGGCTGACTGCCACTAAAAACTCCCCCCTTTACTTAATGCTATGTTTATACGCTTGCCAGCACACTCACATTCCTCACACCTTTAACAACTTTGTACAAACTCTCATGCATATATTTTTGCTTATTGTTCAAGCTGTGCTTATGAATTTCCAACATACACGTTACTTATAAGTTTAAAAAAATTAAGTGGTATTCCGAATCCTTTGGGTTTTAAACGCTTACACACGGCATGAAACTGTATCAACCAAGAATTAAACCCATCTAATTACGAACTGGTACAACGAGTATGGTTCGACCGGGGAGTTACTACCGCCGCGCCTATTTCATGCATGTAGCAGTTCTTGCGTCTCGGTGGAAGGGTGTAACTAACTAACTAACTAACTAGAGGATGTCTTACCCTCCGGTCTCACATATGCTACGGTTAAGTCGACATAAGAACGGTTGTGCAAGGATGTTTGGGCCTCGAGGGGTACCCTCTTTACCCGGACAATTCTCTAGGAGATCGAATACCTCTCGGATCCTTAACATTTATGCATAATAAGAGGAAGGGTGTGGTTGCCGGCTCACTGATATATGAGACGACCATTTTAGTCCTCGGGAGTAGCAACGCATCTGTGATCAACTTCAGATAGAACCCCTGTTCTATTTGAAGCCACAGACGCCCATGGGCGGCAGTGACCACTTACAATAGAGTGCACTGCATGCTCATTTGCTACTTCAATCTGATAATAAAAAAGAAGCAGTTCTTGCGTTTCAGTGGATGACATAGTTGACTCACTTTCATATTTGCGACAATCTTAGTCTACAGGAGTGGCAACACATCTGTAATTGACTTCCAATACAATTTAATTCTAAAAAAAAAAACCCTTAGCATCAGGTGGACTGCATGCTCGTTTGCTACTTCATTCTTATAAACTAGTAACATTGTTAAACATATTAAAAAAAAACCCGACTGCTTAAAATTATTTTTTTGTTCATAATGATACACATTTTGCCGTTTGCTACAGCTCAATGCGGCGCGTGCCAAAGAAATGGACATACAAACAAACATATATACACTCTAAAAACATTACCCACCTTATGACGCAGTCGGGTAAAAAGAAGTAACACATACCTGTTAGATGATTCCCGGTAAATTCGAAGTCGTCGTCTTGATCCCAATGCTTTAGCGACAGGTTGCCTAAAGGCGTTGCATTCGCGAACTCCAAGTTTGCGAAGTGCCAATCCAATATCTGTCTATCACGCACTGATAGATACACCGAACTGGAATATTGTTGATCGCGTTATTTTCGAGACAAGATCGTCTGTGACGAGATTTGGTTGTATTAAATTATCCATTATTTCATTCTACTGTTGAATTTATCTCTCTATCCAAGCGTGTTAGTGACACTGAAGCTTAAGGGAGATATAAGGTTAGGCCTTAAAGGCTAGATTATGAAACATCAGAGATCAAAAAGTTGCAATAATGCTTAAAATATGTGATATTGCACTTTTTAACATATATGAATATGTTATTTGTTTCTCTATAAAATAAATAGTGTCACGATACCGCGATGGAGATGATAAAGTACTAGGATACGCGAATACTCAATAGTGGATTTATGTCATCAGTTGTGTATGAAATTCATATTATTCAAACTGTTATCGTTTTAGAAAAGTAGCAATTAATTGTAACCAGCTCTAGAAGTTATTTATATCCAATCAAGATAGATCTTTATCTGCAAAAGTTTAAATAAAGATTGCAAAAAAATCACGATTAGCCAATTTAGAAATGAATTTCTCATGATGCCGAAGGTTGTGGTCATCTATAAGAGAATACTAATATTATAAAGCTGAAGAGTTTGTTTGTTTGAACGCGCTAATCTCAGGAACTACTGGTCCGATTTGAAAATTTCTTTCGGTGATAGATAGCCCATTTATCGAGGAATGCTATAGGCTATATATCATCACGCTAAGACCAGCAGGAGCGGAGCGCCAATGAAGAATGTTTCAAAATCGGGTTTTTTTTTCTAATGAGAGCTTCCGCTGCATGCGCTGCGTAAACGGTTAAAGTCAGCGACAGCATATGTCTATCTTTTCAGGTAAACTCACTGTGGCCTTTTTTTATATGCTAACCAAATTTCTTCCAAAATAATGCATTATTTGCGAAGTTGTTTTATAAATATAATATTTATTCTTATCCAAATAAATACATAAATTAGTTTTCTTTGTAGTAACTAATACGCGGGTGAAATCGTGGGGCGCAGCTAGTAACTAAATAATCGGCTTCGGCTTCTGCCAAAAATCGACCTTCCATCGGACACTAATTATAACGTATAAAATTTGTATAAAATCTTGAATATTACAAATTTTGAAATTCACTTTCAGACATGTATGATGTGCTTTCCTACACTAAGAGAGACACGAACGCTCCGGTTCTGTAACACGAAAATTATGAAAGAAACAAAACCGATAATTGATTTTAACTAGTTTTTGTATATCCAAAACCATTTAATGAAACTGAACTGAAACTTTTAATGAGGATACTGTTATACTTCTATTTAGGTCTTTGAACTAGGTCTATAAATACTTTGAACGCGGGACGAACTTGCAGCGTCGACGTAACATAATTGATTTGTGGCATACTTTCAAGTAGGTGATTTGTTTAGTTAAAAAAATTTAATTCATATTTTTTCTTATTACTACGCCAAAAAACTATAACTTATTATGCGCGTGCATAACTTATTAAGGCGTCCGTGTATATACGCCTTGTAAGGGTTCCGTTCCCAAAGGGTAAAAACGTAAACCTCTTCGTCACTAATTTTTAAAAGAGTCAAGTGGAATTTATATTTGTTTTCGTACGTATGTCACGCGACTTTATTATCCTTAAATATCAAATT
>MOOZ01001728.1:61160-92999 GCA_002930495.1 Cecropterus lyciades | reverse complement strand
ATTACACGTATAAATTAATCGAGTGTCTTATTTGCCACGTACCCGTTCTTTATAATTTGCTATTGATTTTTAATTGAATACAAAAGGTTTCAATTTGGTTCATATACGTATGTAATTTTATTGGAATTGTGCTATTTTTCACATATTTTTATCTATTACGGGTTCCAAATATTTAAAACTTTATAGATCTATGTTATCTTTAGAGATATTTTTATGTATGTCAGTTTTACCATGCATCTCTCAAAACTATTAAATGAACTATAAAAAATATTTTTGTGTATTATTGTCTTTACATATCTTGATGGTATTACTTAGATTTTTCGGGGGCTTACGTCCTTCTAGTTAGTGACTGGTACTTTCAAATAGAATTTAGAAGGAGATTGAGCCCTTTAACTGCTACTACTACTACTATACTACTAACTATTTTTCTTCGCCGTTAAAGTGATGGTTTATATTTTTTACTGTGTTAGGTTAGTTTAGTATATGGACGCAGTTTGTATTTACTAATTAAATGTATATTATTTTTAAATAGCAAATTGTTTTGTGATGATGGATTGATAACCTTTTTTATATTTCTGAACTTATTCGATCATGAAATCAATAAAGGTAAAAGAAGAAAAGAAATTAACCATTTTAGGCATTTATTTTGTTAACAATCTTATACAATAACAACATTATTTTTACAATCCTTAATTAATATGTAAGGTCTTGACCAAAACTTTAAATTTATAAAGCACCTATTACGTATCAATGTACCACGAACAATGCAGTGCCTTTCAGTCTAATCTCATCGTTTTTTTAATATTCTGTGAATTCCAATTATTAGTCGTAGAATATTTTTTATCGGCTGAAATCTCCACATTTGTAACATTTACATTCAGCAGGCTCTCGTACGCGGACTTCCATGATGGCACGTTCTTCATCCTCGAGTCTTAGTCCATCAGGATCATAGCAATGCGCGAGAGTTACTAACCGTTCACGTAGGTAATTCTCCCTGCAGCAGAAACACTCCTGAAAAAAGTAAAATTGTCAATAAATTCCAAAATGAAGTGGGTTTAAACTATGATCTTGTAATGCGGCGTAACATCTAGATTAGCTATTTGTTGAATTCCTTTCTAAAAATGTACGGTCAGAAAACCTCACGATTTATTTACAATATCTAGGGGTATTAATTCGTAACAAAATAAAAATTAAATTATTTACCTTGAGGAAACCTGTTGGTGTGACAACTGATGGCTGTACTTGGCTGTTACAAATACCTTCGCATTTGTTAACACTTACTTCACCGCTGCAAGACCTCACAAGGTTTCCCATGTCGTCATATTCCTCTGTAAATGCAGACAATATAAATATTTTTTTATCAACAACCAAATTTCACAATGACTGAACACACATTTACCTTTAGTTACATGGATTTCTGTTGGGATAGTTTCACAGTTTTCTTCAGCCCAACTTTGTAAAACTAAAACAAGTAACAATTCTAATATGCAAAGTAATATTGTTTGAGTACCCATTATTATAAGCGTGTCTGCCTTCTTTCAAATGGAAGCCAGATGTATACTAACTAGGACTCTGAGTGTTCCTTTTATATCAAGAAGTCATTACCTATTAGAGTTACTTATACATACGCAGTATCAGGAGTACAGCAAAAGCTAACCAGTAGGGGGTGTAATATAAGTGAAATATCGTGTTCTGCAAATCTTGCTCTTTCATAAATTACGAACAAGGAACCTAATGAAAATAATATCAACAAAGTTATTAGATGTTTTATTTGAATACAGTAGCGTTCTTATAAGCGTAAAATTTATGTATTTTTAAGCGACTCCAAAAAAGGAGGAGGGTACTCAATTCGACCGTATATTTTTTTATGTGTGTTCGCGGATAACTTCGTCGTTTATGAGCCGATTTTCATGATTCTTGTTGTGTTGGAAAAAGGAAATTCGAAGGGTGGTACCGAGAAATCGAGGGAATCTTTCAAAGATCATAGGGGCGACTGGTGCGTTTGTTGATTTAATAAAGGTCTGGAGTCAATCTGATGATGGAGCAGACAGTCAAGGAAACTCCTCAACGATTTACAATAGTTACCTTACGTTTGATTTATTTTTATAATTGATGAGAACTTTATACTTACACTGCTTTGTGACTGTCATTAAAAGTCTGATGATGAAGACGGAGGTCAATTAAGTCAACTCCTCAACGGTCCACCATGTGTTTGGAATTAATTCATTTATATTGATTGATGTATATAAAAGCAACATTAGTGATATTATATGAATACAAATATAGATACCCATATCATCACTCAAAAGAGTGAAAAAAAATTATAACAAAAAATAAAACCGACTTCTATGCCACAAAAAAGTAAAAAATAGTTTAAATATATGTTGGTTTAGTACATACCCAGTAGGTACACAGTTCTGAAGTCGGCACTGATACGCTGGTAGGACGTAGTTTCGTCGATCAAGCGAAGTATGTTAAGCGCCGACTTTATAGCTGTGTAATGTATATGTACTAAACCAACATTTATATGTATTTTTTGGTATTTACTTTTTTTTATGGCATAGAAGTTGTTTTTTTTTTTTATTTCTTTTAACATTGGAGCCATGTAAAACCAATTAATATTCGTTTTACTTTTTAATCTTTGCTTTGAAACGCACCAAAAAGTATCAATATAAGCACCGTCTTACGTTTGACTATGCATAATATGCATGAATACTTAACGTAAAAAAATATATAATCTAAATAAAAAAATCTAAATTATATATGTAATGCTATGCACACTGTCGAAAATACCAATTTATCGACAGTGTGCATTATACTAACTTGGTTATGCATGGAGCAAACGCACCACGACGCCATGACATTGACTTGGCATTTTGTCAAGTTGACAGTACATTATAATTCTTCAACTGTACCGAATTGATAAAAAGTTGGAATTGTACTTGAATTATATTCAGGAATATTCCTATGTTGTTGGCAGGTTTACTTCAAGAGGACACTACCTAATATTTTATTTATTAACGAGAAAGTTTAGATATCATGGAATGCCAGGAGCAATGCATGCTGTTTTTAGTATTATTGTTCTCATGGATAGAATATGGCTGGGACACATATCTTTCCTTACGACAGGTAAAAGATACATGTTTTTTTGATTATTTACATAAATTTACCTTAAAATGTTTACTGGCGATAAATTAATATATTGTATTGATATCGTTTTCAGTTAAAAGTGTATCGAACTAACAACAGTATACCTGAAGACTTAAAAGGAATTTTTAATGAAGAATCTTTCAAGAAGGCTCAAACTTATGGAATTGATAAGTCAGTGTTTGTAATAATTAAAGATTTCGTGAGTATTGTAATGTCATCATTACTCCTGTATAATGGCTGGATCTATAAAGCTTGGAATAGCTGTGAGGAAGTGGCAGCATTTATGAACATCACTCCAGATCATGAAATATTGATCACTTGTATCTTTGTTAGTTTTGCATCGATATTTAGCTATACTATGTATCTACCTTTTACAATCTACAAGACATTTGTTCTTGAAGAGAAGCATGGATTTAACAAGCAAACTGTTAAATTCTTCATAAAAGACCAATTGAAGTCCATGGCACTCAATCTTGTCATCACCTTGCCAATTGCATCCATGGCCGTGTATATTGTGCAGCTTGGTGGCTCTATGTTTACCATTTCGTTGTGGTTGTTTACAACTATTACAACATTACTGTTTTTAACTATTTACCCATCAGTTATAGCTCCACTGTTTGATAAGTTTGTGCCACTGTCAGAAGGCTCCCTTAGGACTGGGATTGAGAATCTAGCATCCAGGTTGAGTTTCCCATTATCTCAAATATATATTGTAGAGGGTTCCAAACGATCAGCACACAGCAATGCATACTTTACAGGACTTTTTAACAACAAAAGAATTGTTATTTTTGACACTTTAGTAGAAAAATATGATGAAGATAAAAAGGAAACAATAGGATGTACTGAAGCAGAGATTCTAGGTGTTATTGCTCATGAATTGGGACACTGGAAATGCAATCATATCAATAAATCGATTGTCCTCACTGAACTTAATTTATTCCTTATGATTAGTGCGTTTGGTTTGCTGTTTAAGTACTCTCTGCTTTATACATCTCTTGGCTTCCCTGAAGGGGAACAACCAATAATTATAGGATTGATAGTTGTTCTGCAAATGGTCCTAGCACCTTATAACTATCTCTTAGCATACTTTGCTACTGCACTGTCCAGAAAGTTTGAATTTGAAGCAGACAATTTTGCTGTCTCCTTGAATTACCAAGAAGAACTACAATCATCTCTTAAAAAGTTGAGTAAAGACAACCTGGATTATCCAATTTATGACAAACTGTATTCCTCTTGGAACCATTCCCACCCTACACTATTACACAGAATTGAAAATATTAGAAGTAAATCACAAGACCTGAAGAAGAAGGAATAATCCGTTATTAACGGTATTAAATAATTGTGTACAATTTTATTATACTATCATAATGCATTTTTAATAGTACAAGGGCAATAGCAATGTAACAGTGTTAACACTGTTTCTATTCTAATACTTTTATATGTGTATTTAAGCAATTTACAATAATTGTATCATTAAGATGAAATAACAAGGTACCAACACTTTTTTAATATTTATTTTAATATATATAATAAACTATTATCACAATTAAAAAACCACTTGCAACCATTATTTTTGTGTATTTATATTTAATTTAGTAGTTATAATTTCTTATGATGTAATTAACTTTTCAACTGTAGAAATAATTATATGGTGATATAATATTTTTTTTTCTAAAATATAGAAATATATCCAGAAAGTGTGGCATTTTATAAACAATAATAACTGTACACCAAACTACATATAAATGAAATATCTGAGTGTGTAATTAAATTTCTTGTAGTGAAAGTGTAGATGTAGAAAAAAATGTTTGATATTCAATTTTATAAACCCATTTGAACTCATGATGGGGATGGTTAGTGAGAAATCCACATACAAACATCTGATTTTTTTTCAGATGTTAGATGTCATGATGTCAGAAAAAATATATGAGTGTCAACTATTAGGCACAAGTGCTTATGAAATCTAAGTACATTGTACTAAAAATTAGAATGACTAGTGTGCTTAAACATAATTGCATTTAAATTATTAAAATATCTTTTGGTAAATTACAATTTTTATTTGTAATTTATGTGTATATCTTATTAATATGTGTATGTTTACTAAAAGTATATAATCCTATAAATAGGAAGCATACCAAAATAATCACTTCACAGGTGCTTTTTGCATTATGCAATAAAACTGTTGTACAACCTTAGCATGCATGCCCAAGAAGATTATCACAGTCTATCATAGCTAAGTCTTATTTGCTAGTGATGATTGTGCTTATTAATGTAGTCCAGGGTTCAGCATTTGCGTACAGGTGTCGTATGTTTCCCGCATGTGACGCATGATTCGCCTCTTTGTGATTTTTTTCATCTAAATTTTTCTGAGATCATTTTATTCTCGACAGCCATTTTTTTTTCCAAAGTGCAACATCATTACCACATTTAAGTACTGTCTGACCTATGTTACCAAAAAGGATGCCGAGCGCTGCTAGTGCATGGATTATTGCAAAGTGTAAAGGGCATCACATTAATAGTTACCTAGTTAAAGCATTCACATGTGTGTTTTATATACTGATTGTATTTTAAAGTGCATCTAGTGTATATACTGGTGAATTTTGTAAGAATTTCATATTTTTAATTAGTATAAGAGTTGTTAATCTGAGTGAAAGATTAGACCTAACTAATATACATTTAATATGCACTAGATTATGTCCACTATATTATTTTATATTTCACAGCTCGATTTGTAACAATAATATATATCAATGTAATCCACAGTAAGCATAATCTAAAAAGGATATTATTTCAAATAGAATTTGACTTGAGAACGGTTTCGTACTTACTTTTGAAAAAAAAATATGGGTACAGTTGAAAGAGAATCTGATATAGTGGTCAGCATATTAGGTATATAATTTACGCATAACTATTTTAAATGTAAAGTATTAATATTAGTGACTACAATATAAACAATATTGTAGTAGTACCAACATACTACCAAAGTGCTCAAACTGTTTAATGTATGTTTTGTTGTAGGGATTGTCACTTGTTTATTATCTTAACATAGACATCTACTGAGGTTTTACCAAGGAAATTGTGAAGGTAACCGTCGAGTATGCTGTGACTATATCTGCTGGAGACTGTTATTAAAGGCTCATTTTCAATCAGCCTGGTTTCTTAAATTTTAAGGGCTTAAGGTTTTTGATAGTAGTTGCGGCCTTTTTTTACATGAACCCTGAACAACTGTTCACTATAAAAGATTATTTAAAACATATATACTTTGTTATAAAATATTTTTTGATCTTTTGTCAATTATTTTTCATCATATTTACTATATCCGTTAAAATATTTTATATCATCACTTTCTCAAGACGACATTCTCTATATGAACATACATTTTAAGCTTGGAATTATCTACTTAAGCCAGACAAATCTTTATTATCGTGTCACTTTTATTATACAAAATAAACTTTTGGCTCTTATTATTTTATTTTAATTTTGAAATGTACATAGGCAACAAATTTTTATTTTTTTATTTTATTTTGTTGGTACATACAATGGTCTTAATACTAAGTCATCATACAAACAGGTAATTCGTTCATCAGTAAAGTTTCCACTGTAAATAAGTACATAGAGTAAATTTGGAGCATAGACTATACAAAAATAATTAAATAAGGCAGTTTACATACTAACAGCAGCATAGTTAAATGTTAAAAGAAAAGTAGGGATAAGGTTCGCAATGACATATTGTTTAGTAGTTGTCCTATACTCCTTTTGTATTTACGTATGGTAGAGCAGAATGGACCCAAACTCTGCAAGTGTTTATTATAAAAGTTACAAGCTCGAAAGATGAAGACGTTTTGAGTATACTTTTTTCTACAAATAGGAGTATAAAACAACGATCTAGAGCTAGAGTTTATACGCGAATTTAGACGAGGGCATCCAAAATTTATATTACTGAGCAAAAAGGGAGAATCAATTAAACCATTCAATACTTTAAATAAAAACAAATATTCTAATAAGTGTAGAAATAAGTAATAAACACGTTTCGTCTGACGTACAAGCATTAAATCAATAAATAAGAGACAATTTCTTTTCAGTTTTCGTATGTTACAAACATTATAAGCTTTTGAACGTATATTCGTGTTAAGCCAGGCCAGACTAGATATACAGATATCTAGTCTGGCCATAATTTCTGTTACAATTTAAAGACACATTACTTCCTTCAGAGATGAACTGTATATATTTATTAAAGTGTTCGCCATAAATACAAAATACCACCTTAAATCAGTTAGACCGCGATACTATGGTTCACACGCTGTTTTCGTGGAAAACTTTTCACTGCACCATGCGTCAATGCATCGTTTTAGATCTTTTAAACTGATTATAATTTATAGTCCAATTAATTCAGATCTAGGTTTGACCAGGGTTCAGCTCTTGAAAAGCCTCCAAAACTGGAGTAAGGTTCGTGAATGAACACCAGGTACAGTTTATTTCCTTCGATTATTCCTCCTTACTTACTTGTTAAGGATTAGTGATGTATTCTAATGCCTATACTTATCTACATATTATACAACTACAAAAACCTGGTTAGTGTAACATTCTCATCTCATCATGCGGTTACGCCTGTTACCGGTTAAACTGTTCTGCTTGTTCCAGAGTATCTGGTAATGGCCTATCCTTCGTTTCAGGCAAAGGTACAAGCAAAAATAAATGTGCAAACGATACAATACTCAAAATAATTAATGGTAAATCTAACATAACATCATCCAAGCTTACAATTGCTGGAGCTATCATTGAAGCAATTCGAGCAAAAATTGTTACGCCGCCCACTCCAGCATTTCGACCCAATGTCGGGAATAATTCTCCAGACAATAGGTACAAAGCTGGTACGGTACCCTATAAAAAATATGCCAGGCATTAAAAATTGCACGTGCATTAATTGACATAATATTTGTTCGTTAAGAACCACAAGTGCCCTTTTTTGTTATAGGATAAAATCTTTAATAAGTACAACAGTGGCTTGGCAGAGACCGGCAGATGTGGGATTTTCCCGCAATAAAACCCCCTTATCACAGCGCTACGTACAGGAGTGCTTGATCTCCAATAGAACATAACGAGAGTCATCTAAGTACGTCACTATCGGGCACGGCTTGGGAGACCAATTGCGCTCTTTCGCATCTTGCGTACGATGGGATGCAGCCACCCATACCGTGGACCTTCTCAAGGGTGCTGGCCGAGAAGTTCGAACTCCCAATTTTGCCGTCCGCAACCCCGGAAGCCCCTTAGTAGCCTCTTTCAATAGCCAGGGTATACTGTAGCTCTATTCTCGTTCCGACTACAGGGACAAGTACCTGTCTGTGTAAATTCTACGGTATCTAATCTACTTTAACGCTGTGTGCAATATTATGATTAATTAAGACACACAAATTAATCATAATATTGCACACAGCGTTAAAATAGATTGAATTATACTTAGCATGTAATTACTTACCGCCAAACCAGCAAATCCAGTGCCGGCGATCAAAAGCCTTGGCCAATCGTTTGCGAAGACATTTTTTGGTACAAATAATATCAATAAAAAACAAGCGGCTGTAATCGATTGAAAAATCCAAACTGTGGTTTTTCTTCCAAATTTTGTGACAATATAAACACATAAAATTCCGCCAGGTATCGAAATAATACCAGTCAACGCTACTGTTAAGAATATGTTTCCGCCAATAGCACCGAGATATTGTGAAAATGTATAGAATTCTAAACCTGTACAAAACCTGCAAATATAATTAATACGTAAACTATAAACAAAATAACAAATAAGTTCAATATACCATCTACCATCAGTTAAGCCAATGGAGTAAATACTCATTAACTAAACGTCTATTATATTTACAATTTCTACTTATTTTTACGACGGTAACATTTACCAGTTCCCAGATAGAAGAACAGTTTTCATTCTCATATTTTTTGATTTAATAAAAGCAAGAAAACCAGGCGCTTCCACAAAAGTCTTTTTGCAATTTATTAACCATTTTTTGACGATTTTAAAATCTTCTTGCGTTTTGTTTACGATTGCGGCCTCGTTGAGTACCTCTAAAAAATCCTATATGTGAAATTTGGGTTGAAAAATTTGATGACGATTGACGAGTTGAGCTAAGCCCTCTTCTGAATCTAAAACATGTTCTTAAGCATGATTCACATTTAGAAGAGGGCTTAGCTAGTGCTCTTCCACTGCTTTTTTATAATATAAAAGGAGTAAATAAGCATGCAGTCCAGCTAATGTTAAGTGGCCACTATCACCCATGGACATCTGTAATCAAATAAGATCAGAATCTTACCTGAGGTTAGCCACAGACCGTGTTGCTAGCCCTGAGGACTAAGTTGGTATGCCTCGGATAAGGATGATATCTCTTCAGAGACCAGTAGTACCAAACAACAGAAATGGTCTATAAGCGTCATTTAAAAAACTTACCAATTGCTTTATCATTTTGCCCCGTCGCTAACAACCATCGAGGAGATTCAGGTATCACAAACCAATACAAGATGTAAAGCGATGATACCGTAGCCAGAGAAAATTCTAACTTTCTCCAATCTCTAAGCCAATATGCCAAACAAGACATCACAGCATTCCCTAAACCAAAGGGCAAATGGTACAAAATCGGTATCGTAGTACGCCATTTACCGCCAACTACCTATAAAAGAACGTAAACGTGGAAATTTTTCAGTAAAATAAGTTTAAGAAAGTTAAGTGAACACATATATTAATTACCTCCATGCAAATTACAAATGATATAATTCCTAAGCCGCCAGAAGCCAATGCTAGAACAAACCAAACCGCCAGGAAAACCCCAAACCAAGGGATTATGCTAACTATATAACTGGCTACGGCCTGTAGTACTATGCAAGTCATGAGCGGCATTTTACGCCCGTAATTATCTGCCATAACTCCAAAGAGTATACCTCCCAGAAGTACACCGCACATCATCACGGATTGGGTAAACTGAAAAAATATTATAAATCTTCAAAGAGTTTTGAATATTCAGCAAATATCTTTATAATTTTAAAAGGAAGTTATGCATACATTCCTTTGCTATAGGTAATTATTGCATAATTTTGATGGAACCACGTAGCATTATACTTGATTAATCTGTAACGATAATGATGATGTTTGTGCAGTTTTATTCCAATTTGAAGAATGGGCAAAGGACTTACGATCGTCTTCATATGACACGATATCAAATATATATTGTAACTAGTACATACATGTATAAGCCAATGGCGAGAACATACTAAATTCCAGTCGGACACGATAGTCCTATTAAATGTACTCGTATCATAAACAAATTTTGTGCATGGAACGAGAGTAATGAGTGTTCTTTCCATGGTAGGTGCGATAAGAAGCACGTCCGGGTCGAAGATCAAACATGGATTCTCTTCGATTTGCTGTAAATAATTAAGTCCTAAAGTTCGAATCCATCCAACTAACTCTAAATATATATCAAGTCTTGTTTTTCATTACTGAAATTTATATTAAATTCAACATGGAAATGCAATACAATGATACCCAAATATCTACTTACTGGGGTACACATTTTTCGCCACTCCTCGGTTGTAAATTTGGTAAAGGAATTTGGTTTATAACACCAGAATTCTTGAGGTGGTGCCATAAATATGATGTTCAATTGATACCAAGCCATGGGTAGTTTTAGTAACGCCATTAAAAGACTAATCCATAACTGCCAACTACCGAACTCTCCGATGGCTTTAGACGTTAAATCATCAAAATCACAATTTGGTTTTATTACATTCGAAAGACTTTCAGCTTTTCTGTACATAGTATTACCATTTTATTGGAAATATAAGCATTCAACTACTTAATTACATAAAGTTAGCTCCTACAGCTCGGTTTTATAGATATAAATAGAAGTTAAACCGCATGCGGACCACCATCATTTTATGTTAAAAGTAATCGATTGTTTAGCAAAAAAATTGTAAACGAGTAACTAATTTATAAATTTAGATAAATTGAGCAAAATCCGACAGTAAGTGCCTATTTTCAGTTATGTTCCGTTAATTTTATTGTTTGTTTTCATTTAAACGTCGTAGTCAGAGTCTGGCAGAGGCAGCTGCCTGAGACGCAAACCTGGGAGTTAGGTATTTGCAGGTGAAAACTCAATAAAGCACTGGCAATTCATAAATCGGCAAATAACTTTAAACTTACGTTTATTATGATGGCGCCTAAAATATTCCTAAAATAACGGACGTTGGATTTGAATGGGCTAAATTTTCAAATCTTAAGTGAGTTCTCATGAACATAAATATCCTAATGCGACACTGCATTTTTGTATATAAATGATGTACAATCAGATGGTAACTTTCGCATTCCTCTATTTACTTTATGCCTTGCGAAAACGTGGTAGGTTTGGAGGGTTTATGAAAAAAATATTATATTTAAATGTCCTTTAAAAAAAGCACTTTAAAGCATTTTGGAATCAAATACCTTTCCATGTTATTTAATCTTGGAACTTTCGTTTCGTCATAATTTCTACGTAAAGATAGGTAGATGGACATATTTATTCCATATAAAGTAAGTTTCAATGTATCTCATTTATAATCATTATTATGACCCGACTCTTCCTACAAATTCCTTATAAAATGATGTATGCTTCTTTGATAGCTAGTAAAGAAATTATGTTAATGAAAGTGGCATTTTAGCAACTTTGTTGTCATATTATTTAAAACCAGTTATTCGCAAACAAGATGAATTTGGTTTTAGTGCCATTATAATACTAAATTTAAAGCATGTAACCTTATTGCCAAAAAAAAACAACGAATACTAATTAATATTATGCTAATTTATTTTATAAGAACTTGAAAGTCTAAGAAACAGTCAGCTATTTTATATTTCGTAACTATTTTTTTACAGTTTATTGCCATACTGTCTTAGTATAGGTATACCATAGAAATTTGTTGTTTCACATTCCCAGAAATCTATAATCGATTTACAGTAGAATCGTAATTACTATCATATATGAACCATGCATTTACCAACATGCACCCCGCTTTCCTCAAATACACGTAGTAATTGTATTCTCTTTGTCAAATACTTTGTCATGTCAAAACGCAATTTAATCAGTATTTGATTACCGATGTTTCATTTGAATGTCATACAATTTTAATCGATTTTTTCTTACAGTAATTAAGTATTAGTAGCGATGACTATTACTTTTGTAGGACATCCAGATTTTGCTGAATATATTGACTAGATTAGCAATCAAATTGCATGGTGTGGACGCAAATTAGCCGTTACAAGGTTACAAGCCGGTACAAAGCCATTCAATCCAATCGGCCGATCAAATCCCATAGTGTGGACACCCTCTTTTACAAAAATTACTAAACATCACAATAAAAGTTACATTTTACGAAATTTGTTCTTATAAAAGGACAAGAAGGATAATAAAATACTATACATGAATAGAAAGTGATTTCATAACAAAGTCCAAGAAAATTTATTTCACTTCGCATTGAGTGACGACACGATACAGATAATTAAAACGCATGTCCGGTTAAAAAGGTTATCCGAGAGCATTACCAGAACACCTCTATTGCTTTGCTCCTTAATCTTTTATAATTTCATTTTATATATTATGTATATATTCATTTAGTAGTATTGAATTTTGTTATATTTCGGTGGATGTAACGATAAGTTAAAATGTAAATGTTTAATATTATTTTTACTTTAAAATTATCACCTTCCGTAAATTTCCAGCCACCCAGGGTTGATTGGTAGAGAATGGCATAAGGCATCAAGTTTATCCTATTGTAACTTGTATTTTATGAGGTGCAATAAATAAATAATTAAAATAATCTATAGTATATGTAATAATGCTTGATAGCATTATCATCGGTTCAAGAAAACAAATTTGGTTTTAAATAACTAAACTTCCAAAAGAAAAACATATTTTTATGAAATAACTAGTGAATTTTATGCAAAGGACGTCGTTTTGCATTTTCGTATAGTTTCGAATAGTTATTCATTCATCGAATTAAAGAAATAAAGATTTTTTGTTGCCAGACTAAATTTGCTGAGTACAGAAATATCAAATTGTCTATTGTTTGGTTTCAATGTGTTTACTGTGTAGTGTACGTAAATATTCTCTTTGGATGAGTACTATTGTATTGTAGATATTTTATGTATTTATAAGAATTGTCACACGGTCACACTCACAGTCACACCTGCTTGCTTTAGAGTTTATGAATGAATAATATGGGATATTAGTTTTATATTTGAATTTACAGTTTTTATGAGAATTGACATATTTTCTGCTGAATGTTTTTATTTGGAAGATAAAAGTATGCCTCTGGCCAACTCCTCGGATCCCTGGCGAATGCAGAATGTTGGAGATAACACGGTATTTTTCCTGTTGTTGTTTGCAAACCATTACTTTAATGTTTTCCTCGACGATTAGTCATACTATTGAAATAGTTGTTGTATTAAACAGGCGCCTGTGAACATATTGCATATCTAATTTTATTTTACTACATAAATAACGCCCACTTTTACAAGGTTTTTAAAATACTCAATCGAATATCTTCACAGTAGATGTCCTTGATTACTTTTAATTTTGGTAATTATCTCTGTCTTGATTCAAGTGAAAATTTCATAGGTACCATAATATAGGAGTAAACAGAAAAGTAAATTTTACTTTTACAGTGCTTATTGTTGTATAATAATAAATCATTATTACCATTTTAGACTATTATATTTTGTTTTTCCTGTTATATAGCGTGGTATCTCGGCACAGTCTGCCAACAGCCTACCTATGGTTGTGGAGAACTCAGCTGAGTCTCGCCAGACCTCCACAGCGGAGAGTCTGGACTCTTCAGTTGACCTAAACTATGAGAGAGAAGTGGAACTCCAAGATGTCGTCAAGGAAGGACATGAGAAGGCAGATCCATCACAGTTTGAATTGCTCAAAGTGCTTGGTGAAGGTTCCTTTGGTAAAGTGTTTTTAGTGCGAAAGGTTGTTGGTTTAGATGCAGGCACCCTCTATGCCATGAAGGTAATCATTCTGTTTCAAATATAATATATAATTTTTTGAAAAATTTTGAGACTATTAGTGAAGCAAGTGAAGTAGAAAGTTTAAAAATAAATTGTCTCGCACCTATGATGTCTAGTACAAAAATATTCAAATTTGTAGAATTTATCATTATATAACACTGATTTTTATTTCTAATAAATCTAGAAAACATATATTTTTTTATTTTACTATGAATTTGCCAGAATTAATAAGCATAATAACAAAGTTGGCAATGTTTGTAAATGACTTCTCTGTTCTTTAGGTACTTAAGAAAGCAACACTTAAAGTAAGAGACAGGGAACGCACCAAAATGGAAAGGAACATATTAGTAGAAATGGGTCATCCTTTTATTGTCAAATTACATTATGCCTTCCAAACAGCTGGTAAATTATATTTAATATTGGACTTCCTGCGTGGTGGGGACTTGTTCTCTCGACTGAGTAAAGAGGTAAGGCTCAAGATGTTCTAAAAATATCAATACAACATGAATAATATTGCATGTAATTAATAATATTATATTTAAATGTATGTCTTTTTTAATTTACAGATTAGTCTTTACAATGCATTATTGTTCAATTTTGTAATATTTTATTGATAAAGTATATCCATAATTTTTTTAGGTAATGTTTACTGAAGAAGATGTAAAATTTTATTTAGCAGAATTAGCTTTAGCCTTAGAACATGTGCATAAACTGGGAATAATATACAGGGATCTTAAGCCAGAGAATATTTTACTAGATGCCGATGGCCATATTGCTTTAACTGATTTTGGTCTGTCTAAACTACCTCCAACAAGTGATAAAGCTTACAGTTTCTGTGGTACAGTGGAGTATATGGCTCCAGAAGTAGTAAATAGGAAAGGACACACTTTTGCTGCTGATTGGTGGTCTTTTGGTGTACTTATGGTAGGTATTCACTCATAATCACATTATATGTACAATAATATTATGTCATGTTTAAATATTACATGCTTTTGCTTAAGTTCATTATTGTTTGTTGGATATGTGCTAATAATTTTGTTACAATTTCTTTTTAGTTTGAGATGCTTACTGGAAATCTACCATTTCATGGTACAAATAGGCATGACACAATGACTCAAATATTAAAAGCAAAACTTGGAATGCCTTCAAATTTGAGTGAAGAAGCACAATCACTACTAAGAGCTTTATTTAAAAGGAATCCTCAAAACAGGTATTCATATTAACTATTTTCTTACATACTCTATAATAAATATATTGTATTTATTTGTTTTTTATAGGGGTGTGAGAGTAATTCGAACTTACGAATAATTCGTTCCGAATCGATTATTAATATTCGATTCGAAACTCGATTCGAATATTAATAATCGATTCGAAAGTTCGAGTTTCGATTCGAATAATCCGAAAAAGTAGGAACTTTTTCGGATTATTCGAGAACTTTCAATTTTTTTCGAATTAAAAGGATTTAACTCGAAAAAAATGTAATAATTCCGAATAATTATTATTTTTTTTAAACTAGTTACGAATATTTTTATTATTAGCAAATTTTTGAGTATTTACTTTCTGAAAATGAATGAGTGGAATTTTACTGATTCAACCAGAGAACGAGAATTCCACTAATCAGTGGAATAGTATTTCAGTAATCCACAAATTGTACGAATTATTCGAAATTTTCCGAATCATTCAAAATTTTCGAATTATTCAAAATTTTTCGAAAAGTGGAGATTGTCAACGACAAATTAAAATTAATTCTTATACAATTATAGACTGGGAGCAGGTCCTAATGGCATTGAGGATATCAAATCCCATGAATTCTTTGTGAACATAGACTGGGATGCACTACAGAGAAAAGAGGTAAGAATTTTATGTTTTGAATTGTGATTTCTAGTTTAGCACATCTGGTTTTTGCAATACCTTAAAATATGCATAGAACATTGATTGTCAATTTTGAATGGCCATGCTCCAAGGAGGATGTGCTACATATCAATTATATATTTTTACACGAAACCACATCCTAACGCCACTCCTGATGGTCACAACGTTTCATATGAAGATATAATGGCACAAAACAATCTAGTAGGTAGTCTGATATCTTTTTTTTAACAAACTAAAGTAGTAAACGAGCTTGCAGTCCACATGATGGTCAGTGGTGACTGCTGCCTATGGACATCTGTAAGCAACTTCATATAGAACAGAGGCTCTGCTTGAAGTTGATCACAGATGCGTTGCTACTGCCAAAGACTAAGATGGTCTCATATAAGTGAACTGGCAACTACACCCTGCCTCCGAAACGCAAGAGCTATTTCACGCTAGAAATAGGTGAGGCCGTGGTACTTCCCCGGTCGAACTACACTGGTTCTACCACCTGGTGATATCTTTTGTCTATTAACAGGTAATACCACCTTTTCGGCCAGCGGTATCAAGAGCGGATGACGCTTTTTATTTCGACTCTGAATTCACATGTCGCACGCCAAGAGATTCGCCGGGTGTTCCCGCTTCTGCAAATGCTCACGAACTTTTTAGGTGACTATAATAAAAATAATATATTGTTAGTTTTGTATACCAGTTGCAATTTAATAAAGTTTTTTACTTTGAAGCGCTGAAAGTCATGCAAAGTAACGACTTTTTAAAAATCGCATCGAGTTGTAGTAATAAACACGTGAGTGCAAAATTTCTAAAATAATTGTTTGAATGTATGTCATTATGTGCAATTTTACATGATTATTACGTAATAGGTATTTTCCATTTTGAAGATAACTAATAAATGACCTTTCCTGTTATTTTATAAGAAAGTCCATGGCTGTCCTAATTATGCGATAAATATGAATCAGTCTTTGTGAGCTGCAATTATTGATGTAGTTACATATTGGAAGATTCTCATCTGCATTGTGTTTGTATCATCATGACACAAAGACTAAGACAAACCCTAAGAACATTATACAAGTCAAGTTCAATAAGACCCTAAGATATCTCGTGGGCGTTCGACCTTCGTGCTCTGCAAATAAGATTGTTTATAAGTCACAGGGTTGTTATGTTTGGGATTAGAAACCTACATAGTTTATAAGCTTATTCTAATTCGAATGTTGTTCAAAATATTGCAAAGGGTTCATATTTTCACGCCTTTTTATATACTTATCTATACTATACTTATATGTATATAAAAATGTGTGGTGTGTGTCTGTGTGTTACTCAATAACGCAAGAACCACTGGTCGATTTACATGAAATTTTGCATGAATGTAGCTTATTTAACTGGTCAGTCCATCCATTTTTCTCTACTTATAAATAACGACTATTTTAGTGACGTTTGCTATATATATCCTTTAGTTTCAGACTTTCATTTTTCCATTTTAAATAAAAAGATAATGCTAAAAAATAGCAAACTTTTGAATGAAGCTTATACGAAGTTAACATTTAATTTTCTATCCGGAAAGTGATTATCACTTTTCATGTACCCTCCATCGGCTAGGGAGTAAAACCTATTTTTGCTCACATAGCGAAGCACAGGTACTTACACTTAGGTTTCACTTATTATCTTTAATGTCTTCTATAGTTTAATAATTGAAGTTGTTTTATCCGGCAGAGGTTTCAGTTTCGTCGCCCCTTGCTTGCTGAATGAGGACAGTAACAAGACTATCACGAACCAGAATCAGAATCACATAGCCCAAACTAAAACTTCAACTGAGGAGTTCTGGGCTGGCTTTGTTAATAGAAACAACTTCTTTGACGAATACAGGTGTGTTACTTCAATGCATGCATTTACTTATAATTTGATGGTATATTACCTCAGCTATTAACTACATAGCTCTTTCTCATTATGTTGCTTATTAAGCCAACAAGACTTCTAAGCCTTATAAAGAAGATTTACTCATAACTTTAACCCTTTCAATTCTATTTAGATGCAAGAAATTAGAAAATCGACACTAATAAATCATCTTTATAGTCTGAAATTTGTTTGATGTATGTGTTGTTTAACACATTTCTATACTCTTGTAAACAATATGCTTGCTACTTTATACTTGCAACGACTATTTACATATTACATGCACATGTTTTAAATAGTACATGTGAGTTGTAGGTAAGGCGTTGAAACATCTAATCCTCTTTAAACTTATATAAAGAAAACAAGTACTACAATCCGTTTATTGTAACACCACATACATTGTTTAAATATGTTGAGTTGTTTATAATTGAATTATTCAAAATGATTATAACTGACGTAGCAACATACAAATCATGCACGAAATGTTTGGTAGTTGGAAATTACAAATTGTGTAAGTAGATTAAGGAAGGATAAATCCAAACAGGATAAGTTACAAAATTTGTAAGCAAGTGTGCTAATCCGCCGGCCTACTTTATTTATGTAGTTAAAACAAATCAACAGTTATATAGGAGGATAGGATAGAAAATAAATAGCGTAATGATTTGAAATTCTAACTTACACTGGCACGCATGTATATATATTTTACAAGATAAGTCCATATTAGAATTAATAAATAATTATTGTAACGGTGAAAAAAAAACATTGTGAGGCTTTCTACATCAGCGTTTTCAAAATGGTGGGTCGCAACCCGGTACCGGTCCACGAAAATAAAGTACCGGATCGCAGCACGTAGTTTTTTTATATACAGTTTACTATAAAACATAATAAAGTTTAAACAAACATGGGTTAATTTTTTTACGATCCCTTGTTTTATTTTAATATATATTTATATATATTTTGACGACGTTGGAATCTGTTTTTACTCTCCTAACAATTTGTGATTTACCCGACTAGGTCATTACCGGGCCATGGCATTATAAAGGTTGAGAAACGCTGATCTACATGATTTCTGTATAAAAATGGTTCAACCTGTACCACCCTGACATTTGGGTCAAGACGCAAATAATCTTAATATGATCATGATACATTATCAAAATCAGTATTAAAAACGTAGATAAATAACAAACACATTTTACTTTCAGGTTAATGGGCGAATTAGGTACAGGTTCATTTTCTGTAGTTCGATTATGTGAACATAAAGCATCAAAAGTGCAATATGCTGTTAAGATTATGGATAAATTACAATATGATCCTCGTGAAGAAATTGAAATACTTTTAAGGTAAGATCATGATTTTTTTACATTAATATTTGTTACTGTTAGGTACTTTATGGGGCAGGTTGATGTCGTAGTTAAATGAGAGTGAATTTCAACATTTTGTATTATTAGTCTTTATTTGAACAAGTATTATTATAAGCGCGTTAGTTCGAATAGTCTGTAATCAATTTAACCCTTTAATAGCCCGAATTTATATCACTTGTATTTCAACTAGTTTGCACACAATTAAATCAATCCAAATATAAGCTTCGCCATTATTTTTACTCTTTAAAAAGTAATAAGTTCATACGTAAATTCATCTTTATCCCAGCAACGACAACAGGTAACAACAAATATGCAAAAAACAAACTTTTTATAAATCTTAAGTGTAAGTTATAATAAATTTATATTCCAATATTTATCCATACCTGAAACCTACGTGTATAAGCGCAGCACTGATGGAAAATTCTAGATTCTAATCAAAGTAGAAAATTCTATTTTGATTTAAATTGATTTTGTATCGATAAATCTTGGTATATGCCCCATCCCTCATGTCGCATTTTGGCGACATGGGCGTTGTACATCAATGCAATTTTCTTAAAATTACGCTCGTAATTCATATAACTTTGGATATTATTTTTCGGTTTTTAATTTAAAGACAAGTGTTGTAAACTTTTTATGATTGGTTAATTAACTAATTACCTATTTAAAAATCTTTTCAATATAATACAACGTATTTAAATAAAAAAAAGCAAATTAAACGACCTGTGGTATTTGGTCGTATATATGCGAATCATGCGAAATGGGCCCGAAAATGTTTGTCCCATAAATGCGACAAAGCAGTTAAAGGGTGAACCACGAATAGGCGAGTGGCGTACCTTACTAATATTATTAAGGCGAAAGTTTGCACGATGGTATGTATGTTTGTTACTCTTTCACGCAAAAAATACTAGTCGGAATTCGAAAAAAATTGTCACGTAGATAGCTTATAACCAGGATTAACATAGAATACTTATTAGTGGCGGCTATCTTTTAAGTGCGTTCGTGTGCCACATTTCAATAAATTAAATATATATTTTTGAATCTGATAAAAGAAAAAAACTTATAATTCAATCTGATTTCCAATCAATTATGACAAAACAATTTGACCTATAGCCTATACTTCAGCAAGTGCACGGGGCAGCCAATACAAAATCTGAGATGGCAGCGGAAACGCCTAGCGTACGATAGAAGATAGTGTACAGAAAAAGTGTGGAGAAATTAGCTTTTTTCGTACTGTGTGGGAAAGTGTGTGTTTTGAGTGAATATGAGCATAAATATTGACTATGTTAATGACAACAACAAAACTTATCAAAATGATGTTGTTATAAAATTGATTGGACTGCCGAGACCATTCCTAAACCTAAAACAAGAGTGCAAAAAATATATCCAGTCAATACCAGATTTTAATAAAAAGATAATAGAACAAGCTGGCCTCCAGAATGGCCCACCAGCAGCCACTGCTCATAACCACGTTAAATGCGACCGAAGCGAAGCTGCGGGAATGAGCTAGTATAAAATATATTTGTTTCAAAAAGGTGTGATTATTCAAAACCCATTTGTTGTGTTCGCAGATACAGCCAACACCCGCACATAATAACACTGCGCGGCGTGCATGAAGAGAGTGGGCGCATCCTGGCGGTGACGGAGCTGTGCCGCGGCGGCGAGCTGTTGGAGCACATCACGCAGCGCCGCTACCTGCCCGAGCACGAGGCCGCGCCCGTGCTGCGCAACGTGCTGCTCGCCGTGCACTATCTGCACCGGCACACTGTCGTGCACAGGTACCAGCGTAACTACGACGCCTGCAGCCAGCAACACATTTTTATTATTTGCAACCAAACAACGGATTAAACTCATACTGAATGTCTTACACTTTTAATATAATGAATAAATTAGACCAATAACGAGTAAGTTAACGCCGCGCTTGGATACAGTTGCATATTTTACATGCGAAAACAGCTAAATGGTGTTTCGATTATTATTTATTGTTAACTTTATAACTACAACTGTACACTGTATGTTTTCCTGTCAAAATAAAATAAAAATATTCATTCGTGCGAAAATAATTGACGTGCGTTGTGGCGTGTACCGAATGCACAGTATGTTATATACATATTCGTAATTGCGCTTATTCGTTTTTTGTCACGACGATTATCCTAATGTTGCATTACATTTTCTTCTCATGAATGTTAAGTGTTTTGTGCTCATAAATGAAATGTATGATTTACGTCAATTATTACTAAAACCACGCCATAAATATTTATAAGCTTATAATTTATAACCTTATTGCAGAGACATAAAGCCATCGAACATACTGTACGCGACGGCAGAGAAGAGGCCTGAAGACATTAGATTGGTAGACTTCGGGCTGGCGAAGCAGTTGCGCGCTGAGAACGGTCTGTTGATGACGCCGTGTTACACCGCCAACTTCGTGGCGCCTGAAGTGCTAAAGCGAGCTGGTTACGATGCTGCGTGTGATATTTGGAGCTTAGGTATGGAATTTTCCCTGTAAAATCATTGTTTGCAAACATATAGGCGCTTCTTAATTGACTTTGACTTGACTTTGAAAGTCGTCCTATGCCGCGGCGTGGCGTCGCCGCATGGCGTAAGGTCTGCCTCGAGGAAACCCTCTATACCCGAGCAATTCCCTCAGTGGATACACTGTCCACCGGTGTTATTGGCTACCGTTGGGCAGCCGCTTCTTAATTGAGACTACACACAAGTCGTGGCACCGATCAATTCTATAAAATAATATAATACGGCGCCCTACGCTACGCTACACTACTCTCACTGGCCCGCACAAATAAATTAAATAGAATCGTAGAGTCCAAACCTTAACGTGTCGGATCATGTCAGTGTCGAATTGAAATAATGGTTATGTAACAGCAATATTATTATTAGAATTTATATACGAACCGCGTGGCGGAGCGGTCACCATACCAGTCTGACACGCAGTGAGTCCCGGGTTCGCTCCCCTGCCAGACAGACATCTAAATGATGTGTTTAGATTTCTGTTCTGGGTCTGGGTGTTTGTGTATTTGTCTTTGTAGGTCCATGGCACCCACGACACAAGAGAAAATCCTGTGGGGCTATGAGTGTAGAAAGCGTTTATGTTTATGTAATTATGACAACTATTATTAGTATATAAGGTAATTATAGTGTTGCATAAGTTATGTGTGTAGTAATAGATTACAATATTTAATATCATTAGATAAATGTTATTTTAGGTGTACTCGCGTATATAATGCTGTCTGGTCGTACACCTTTTGCTTCAACTGGCGATGACACTCCAGAAGCTATTCTAGCAAGAATTGAGTCAGGAAAGGTGAGAATGTAATTCTTTTAAATAATATTAAAATAACTACTAAATACTTCAGAAGTGCCTGAAATAATAAATAATTGTAATGAGATTTTGAGGCAAAACATAATCCAAAAAAAAAAACAATTTGGTATAAGACCCAAAAAGTATGTAGATTGTGGTTTCCGGTTTTCGCAACTTAACCGCGTTGCGATATCGTAAGATTATTATTGATGGAATTCCTATTACTATTCTTAGTCTCGCAGTCAATGGGGGAAATCCGTACCAAAATTATTGTCATAAAACACTACGCGGCGGCTATAAATATAACATAATGATTAAGAGTATTTTTACTGGAGCATGTAGTTGATCTGTCGGAGTCAGCGCGCCAAACATAACTGAGGGTCATAAAAACTCAACGCGGCGGCTACGTACATAACATTTTGATAAAATGTGTAACGATCGTGTCGTGTCCAGGTGGAGGTATCGTCGGGCGCGTGGCGCAACGTATCATCCGAGGCGCGCGCGAGCATCCGTCGCATGCTGCAGCTGGAGCCGGCGCAGCGGCCACGCGCAGCGGACCTGCTGCGCGAGACGTGGCTGGCGCGCGCGCCCTCCGGCCCGCCGCCCGCCGCGCGCGCCGCCCCGCCCGACGACGCGCCGCCGCCCGCTGACTTGCGTCGCGCTGTCGATCTCACCTTCCAGGTACGTGTATAGCGCCGCGCTATCGATCTCACCTTCCAGGTACGTGTATACAATGAACGACGTTTGCCTCGTTACATTGTCTTACGGACTTGCTGCGTGAAACGTGACTAGCGCACACGCCCGCCGCCCACCGACCTGCGTCGCGCTGACGATCTCACCTTCCAGGTATTGTTATACAATGAACGAGGCAAGCGATGTATTCTCTTACGGACCTGCTGCGCGAGACGTGGCTGGCGCACACGCGCGCTGCCCGCCGACCTGCTTCACGCTGTCGATCTTACCTTCCAGGTACTGTTATGCAATGTACGAGGCAAATAATACATTCTTCTACGTATCTACTGCGCGAGACGTGTCTGGCGCGCGCGCCCGCCGCCTGCCGACTTACGCCGCGCTGTAGATCTCACCTTCCAGGTACGTGTATACAATGAACCAGGCAAATCTTTATGATGTGAAATATTTATAGGTGACTGTTGGCCTGGTGATCACCACACTTTTTTATTTTTGCTCCATCTGTTGTACATTCTCGGAACTATTAAGTATCGAACAAAACTAAGCGGGCTGCGTTATTAGTTCAACCTAGTGCGGGGTACAGTTCGTAGATGGCGTTATTTTCATTATACTATATAATTAGTTACTGTCGCAATCTTATCTTAAATGCACATTTCTTGTACGAACACGATATTTCACATATGCCAGGTGTCCCGTGACGGCTATGTATTTTATCAGTTTGAAGTAGTAAACGAACACTCAGTTCACTAGATGGTAAGTGGTAACTGCCTGCGTTGATACTCCCGATGGTCGCCTCTTATATAATTGAGCTTACATTCCACCGAAACGCAAAAACTGCACACTAAAAATGATATGCATCTATATTCCTTTTATGCTTGAGCTTCGTGATGTGTGACAAAACTGACTAGATCTGTTCATTAATAAGTTATGTCTTCAATATGAGAATATAAGAGATAAGAGTCTGCGAAAATATTGCGGAATATAGCTTTTCATACTACGAATATTGCAGGGATGGTCAAAGAAATTGAGTTGATTAAAGAATATGATGATGGTGATAATAAGAAAAATATCAAATAGTATCTTTGGCTTAATTATCATTTGTTTGCAGGCGATGACAGCAGCGCCTTTGACGCCGCAGATACTTGGCCCAGTGTCCCAGTCAACATTGGCTCAACGCCGCAGCAAACCCCAGCGTCGCTTCCCACCCACGCAGTTGTGAACACCACCTTACGAATGGACACACGGTACTTGTATTGAAAATGACGCTGGAACAACATGATCAACCCTTTACTGTCCTACTGCTGGCCACACGTCTCCTTAATGCGAAGGGTAAAGCCTTGGTCCTATAGGATAACACGCTACCCAAGTGCGGTTTGACAGACTACTCACACCATTGAAAACGTTATGGATAGCTCTCAAGCGCGTAAGTAGTATTTTCATTCTCTAAGCAGTTATAGGGAATTGAGAACGTTGCGAGCTAATAACAAGTTAACTCGCAGTATGCTCTATTGCATGCATTCCAAAACTAATTAAGCGCAGTCAAACTGTACGTAAGAAGCAGTGTTCCCAACATGTAGCCAGGCAATTATCGTACGACAGCCGTAAAATTTTCGTATTTTTTATCATTTGGATCATAATTATCCTACAACAACGTACTACGTCGGTACATCCAATTTGACGACCATAAAATACACGTCATATCAAAATAATTCAAGACCAGAAAAAAACGTCTTCTCAAAATATTTGACGACAAAAAAAATCTCAAAATAAGTATGACATGAGCATCACAAAATCTTATCCAAATCGAAAAAAATGTTATCTTTCATCGTAATGAAAATTATCGTACGATTATAGTGTACTATCCTACATTGTACGTTACTATCAAATTATCGTACGGTTGGGAACACTTGTAAGAAGTGTTCAACTCAATCTCAACTGAAAATTACAAGTCTATTGTTAACATCTTAAGATGTCTATTTTTACTATGTCCTGGCCATCAACAGTTTTAAAATTCAGGAAGGGTAAACATCATATTAGTAAGCTCCAAGTAGAGTAACAATCGCGAGTTAAAATCAGCAGTCTTCCTTCCTATCATTCCCAATTGCAGTTGATTGTTTATTTTAAATAAATGAGCTATAGAGCACACTATTTTATATTAGCAATTTCCCATCATTATCAATACAATTCATTAGTTCTTACAAATGTACCAAGTCCAACTATGTAAATCTAAATCACAAATAATAAATACACAAAGGTATTGTGAGATTATTTGCTATGTATAGTATATTGACTTCAAAGATATTGGAGCCAGCTAACTCATTTCCTCAGAAATATTGCATTTTATGAACTTGCATAATAATTTTATGTTGTAAGTACTTATTCCTGAGACATTCCATCTCATATATTGTTTGGTAGATTTTGTAGGAAATATACCTAAACAGGTTGGATATGAAAAAAAAATAAGCACGATATACGAAAAGTTTACACTATAAATTATTTAAAAGTATCTTGAAAATCTACACATAGAATAGAATGTTACATGTATTATACCTTTAACTGATTACTTGGACTTATAATAAAAAATGAGATATCAGAAGTATTAGAATTTACTAATTAATAAAGCCTGTTTAGGCAGCGCTTTGTGCTGATCGTAGTCATACAAAATTCTTGGAAATTGGTGTAATTTTAGCACAAAGTCGACTAACCAGAGATCTCCATTGAGATTATTTATGGCTCAAATTGCACGCATAACATGAAGTTGATGACGAATACAATTTTTGCTGGCATTATTATTTCTGTATCATAGGTACAGATGATAAATTAAGATCTATTGATCTTTTAAATACACTTGATTTTCTTAGACTTACTGTAAGTGAAAAACACGATTGTTAAACTTTATCCTGAGACATTGTTCTTGAGTCATTCATGATATATCGTCTTCCTTCAAAATATTTTAAGTGTAAGGAGAAAAGCATCGTAGTTTTTTGAACTTTATTTTACCCACCTTTTATTTTTATCACCTTTGGTGCCATTTTATATTTTTTTAGAGATTCATTTTATATAGAGTTTTATTTATGTGCAATAAAATTTTCGAGCGTTAAAACTCTTAGCAAATTAGGTACTATATTTTTATCATATTGTTTACAGTATTACTCAAATGAAATGATAGGTATTTTCCTCTTTATTCCATCTACTATAGAGATTACTGATGGTATTTTATACAACTAATTTATATCATATATGTTATTTTAAATGTAAGGCTAGGATCACCCTCCGACATATAATACAATAAGGTTTGATAAAGTATTTGACAATTGATATCGCCAATTTGAAGTACTAAATCGTATTATTTTCTAAATAATTACATATTGTGATTTCTTCGGTGACTTGACAGGCCTAAAGTTCTCATAAACTTATGTATCTAATTTAAAAACAAAATGTTCAATTAGCATCAATATCGACATAATATATTTCTTACATCATTTAGATCTTAAGTCATTCAATGTTTATTTTTTTATGTGCTTTGAACTAGTAATAAGTATTATTTACTGTAGATGTTATTTGTCTACTGTAGTGCACTTGTTGTTGTTATTGTAAAAGTAGCATTTCCATATTTTCTTATCAACTGGATTAAGATAACATATTCTCCAACCTATGTTGACCTCTTCCAATATTTCTATGCATATATATTTATGTGTGTATGTGAGATTAGTAAAAAAAACGTAAACAACTATATTAATGTGGTGATGGTATTAAGAATGTTACAGTGATATTCAATGTATATTTTTGTATTTCTTCATAACAACTTAAATTTAATCAATCTATATTATTATAATTATGTAGGCGTGTTTATTGAAAATGTCACCTTTACCAAAGAATAAATTGGTAGTCAAATTAATCATTTGTTAAGTGAGCACAGACTTGGGACTTTATAAACATTATATTTTATGAAATGTATTCAACTTTAAATTGCTTTATTACCCGAGGGCTTAATTTTAGTTTTGATTTCAAGATAATAAGTTAACTATAGATAAAACCAGATATATTTTTCTTCATCTTGCCCATAATAATAAGTACATTAGTAATCACTTACGTACCTTTCGATTACAAAGTAACAAAATGTTCACACCTGTGCTTGCTTTGACATTCATATTGCTTATAAAAGTAATGCAAAGGGATTTTATTGTAAAGTAAGGTTTAAGAATTGTTACTAAATTTAAGAAATTACTACTTTTGTCTACCTACATTGTACTAATTGTAGTGCAATACTTTGTAACTTTCTTTTACTATTAAATAAATATTACCTCTCCACCTATTTCGGCCACATAGCAGCAATTATTACATTATTGTTTTACAAGAAAATTACAACTTGTATTCACATTTATTTAATCATTAGGCGTAGCAGTGCATCTGATGATTTCATTGTTTACAAATGTCCATACACTGTTGTGATGAATTAACATCAGATGGACTGACTTAAAATATTGATTTTCTGTTAATTTTATATAAAAACGTTATTATTGTAGCATGCATATTTTTGGCCGCAATAGAACACTCCTCTTAGATTCTAAAATTACATTGTAAATTTAAAACTATTTTAAGTATCAAGAAGGAATTGAATTGATATACTTAATGTTGTTTAAGGTTATTGAATTAAATCTTCGTAAAAAGTAAGTGTCTTCGTAGACAATGTATTGAAGTCAGTCTCTGAGAGATAAGAGATAATCATAAAACATATCTGGAGTAAGAAAATCTGGCATTAAAGTCATATCATGGTGAACATAATAGTATGGCCGACAGTCAAATTACTTAATTGTTAAAGTAGCATTTATCTTCACACTCTTAAGTATAAAATTGTCAAAATCAATGTATTCTTGGATAAGAGCTGCCAAACTTTAGGTTCCTAACCTATATGCTTCTTCATAAGTTGACATTTCTGAATGAATTATAATGTGGTGCATGTTATAAAAGCATCTGCACTTTAAAATAAAGTAAGTGCTCAAATTATGTCTAAAATCCAAATTGTCAGACGACGTTTTAACTGTATAGGATTTAAGAAATAACTCATAAGAGCACTTTTAAAATTTATAGTGTGCTATAAATATTAGTTTATTGGTGCAGTGTAAATTTACGTCTAGTAACAATACTATTAAAACAATGTCCTATAAATATGTAAAATCACATTGTACAAATAAGATTTATCTGAAAAGACAATTGTCCTATTTATAAATTTAATACATTGGTAGTTTGAACAAACTATTCATTGAAGTCTTGGATTGCTTGTCCATATTATCTAGTATTTGCTTGCACACACTTGTTAACTACTAAGAAAAATATTTAATTACCAAATCACAACACTGTAGTATTTATTGTAACACTATTTTTATCTGACTGTTAATCACAAGATAATGTTTATAGCACATAATACAAATTGTAAACAGGACCACAGAATTAAATTCAGATAAGCTAAAAGCAAGTAGTTACAATGTGGTGTTAAATGTTACATTTTCACATCTATTTTTCTATCTTTGACATAGAAATCCAATTATTAACAGTAAATTGTTAAAGTAGGGAGTTCATATTTGGTTACAGATATATATATTGTTGACATTGCTTAATTCAGTGTTTTATTTCTCAAGCACAAACGTCATTCCTTCCAAGTAGCAACAACAAAGCATATATACACAGCAAGTCTATCGAAGGTTAGAAATTACCATGTGAAATCAATAAAAGGCATAGGTTGCATTAAAACAGGTAATAAAATCTTCATAAAAGATTTATTTACAATTAAATTATATTGAAAAGCTTACAATTTGCATAATTGTGAAAAGTCCTATCCATTTTTATTTAACACTGACACCAATCAATGTTTCGGCTACAATAGGGCCCTTGCCCTTCACAATTAGAGGGCTATCTTTGTAACAAGCAACTTTTGCATGATTTGTTTTCAAATCTGGGGCACAAGTTTCAAAGATCTTTTTCTTTGGGTTTAAAAGAGCATCAGATTCTCGAGGATACCCATCACACTCCACCAGGTCACCAGGAACAGCTCCATTGGGAGGAACAAGAACCTCTACCTTCTCTGGTGATGAGGCACACATTACCATTCCTTCTGAGGATATCCCACGCATCTGAAATCAAATAACATAAACACTTTCTACACTCATAACCCCACATTAAGATTTTCTCCAGTGTCGTGGGTGCCATGGACTGTGTGTCCATACACGAATACACAAACACCCAGAACCAGAACAGGAATCTAAACTCATCATTCAGATATCTGTCTGGCTGAGGATCGAACCCCGGCCCCACTGTGTCAGACCGGTATGGTAATCGCTCCACCACATGGGTCAAATATAAAATTATGTTATTAAGATAAACAAATAAGCCATAGTATTTTAAAGTCAAATGCAAAATAACACTATTAGTGTTATTTTGCATTTGACTTTATTTGACACTAAAATATAAAAATTAAAGTAATACTGCCCTCAGAAGTGCAAAAGCGGTATGTAAAAAAGAAACTATTTTCTGAATTTTATAGCTTCTAGCAGTTTAAGTGATTATTACTTTGCGATACAAGGAAATGACTTTTTCAAAACATTAATTTTCTCAAAATTAACTTCAAATGAGATACCACTTGTACTTCCGAGAGCAGAATAGGAGTAATAAAAAATAAAACATACATGATCAATCAAGATGCTCCTACTCAAGCCTGCATGTGCCAGTAGTTTATTATGAGTTGGCCCCAAACATCTTTTTGAAAGGCAATTAATATATTTTTTAATATCACTTAAGTACAGATATGCATTGGTCTATCAGATGCGGTTAACAGACAATACACGCTTTCTACACTCATAGCCCCAACCTAGGATTTTCTCCTGTGTCGTAGGTGCCATGGACACACAAAGACAAATACACAAACACCCAGACCCAGAACAGAAACCTAAACTCATCATTCAGATTTCTGTCTGGCCGGGGATTGAACCCGGGACCAACTGCGTGTCAGACCAGTATGGTGACTGCTCCGCCATGCGGGTCGTCAAATAATCTTTAACAGATATTTTAATAATATAAATAGAAAGTTAGTATCAATTTATAGTATTCATTAACATTCTATTAAAATAAGATTTTTTCATGCATGACACAGAATGAGTACAATATAAAAATGACAACTTTACCTTCACTGGTTTCAAATTACATAGGACCATGACAAGCCTGTCGCGCATCTGATCTATGGGGACGTGGTTAACAAGTCCTGAAACCACCGTACGAGGTTTTTCTTCCCCACAATCAATTTGTTCTACGTACAAAGTATCAGCATCAGGATGTTTATTAACATCTAATATCTTTCCAATCCTAAGGTCCAATTTTCGAATATCAATTATTTCATTCGAAACTGCGGGAGGCTGTTTGTCTTTCTTGCTAGCATCTTTTTTGTCCTTTTTTGGCGAAATCTGTTTGTCATTAATGCCATACTGTTTCTTGCCGTGAAGATTCTCCAATTCTATTAATTCTTTTTTAGCTTTATCCACTTCAATAACGAGTGTTGCATTCTCTTCAGTTAGTTCTTTTATTTTTTGTTCAATTTTAAATTTTCGTACTTCTTCTAGCTGAAAATCGCAATAAACTATTAACCATTTCACATTAAATTATAAACTTAAATATAAACGTATTATCGTTTACAAATATTCTGTTTAAACCTTAGCCTTTAACTCAGCCAATCGCTTCTCCGCAATTTCTGCTTTATTTAATATTGTTTCTCGCGACATGTTTCTCACAATCCACGGACAAAACAAATTTATATTTGAAATCGAAAGCGAAACGTGGTGAAAATTAATAGCCCTCAATACAAGTTGCATTGTCTGGTCTATTGTCAATAATATTTGTCACTTGTCAAGTCAGTTGTCACAAAAATTATGGATGTCAATTTAAGACTGAAGAATCGATATAAGTTAGCCAAAAACCGAAATTATTTTTTATCTGTTATAATTACGTAATTCATGTTTTTCCCAATATTCAGAAATAAGCAGTAAAATAAATCGAAGATACACAGTAATGTAACTGCTCAAGTGTTCGATACTATTTTAGATCGATTCTTTAACTTCAATTCAAATCAAATCAAAATGATCATATTTGGACACAAATTAAACATACCCAAAAAATAATTATCAATTTTTGTGTTTGATATTCAATTGGTAAAAACAGACGATTCACATCTTTTTTTTTTTCGTTAAATATTTTTTTATGTTCTATATATTTCTATTATTTTTACTGGGGTTTCGCCCCTAGGGGCCGCCGCCCATACTTTGGAAAACACTGCCATTGATCATAGAAGCTGGGTCTCCACCGAACAAAGGTTGCCAACTTTAGTGTTGTTAATTCAAACATGCATATCGTCGTTTAAGTTCTAGCACCGCGTAAGTCATTTTTGGAATTTTGTTTGGAGAGACAAAAACCAATTATACATAGACGCAACTAAAGTTCCATTTTGTACTTTTAATTTTCCATAATTTAAAGGTATT
>MOOZ01001728.1:49822-60186 GCA_002930495.1 Cecropterus lyciades | reverse complement strand
TCTGAAACGTGCCTTTCAGAATTCAGACAGGCCTATAGCAAAGGTGCTTGTCTCAATTGCGACAATGTTATTCGAGGTAATGCGCCGTCAAGCAGCAAAAATTTTTGTTCTACATATTGCTTGAATAAATATCAGAAGAAAAATGAAAAGCGAACGTCGTCACCGCAATCTGGCAACGGAGCAAATGGCTCTGAAAATCACTCAAATAACAATTCAACTGGTTCGTATTACGACATCTATCAGTCTTTCGACTGGAATGAATATATGAAGGAAACAAATAGTGTCGCAGCGCCGCAGGAGTGTTTCAAGCAGGCTCCAGTGCCACCCGTGAACGATTTTAAAGTAGATATGAAATTGGAGGCCTTAGATCCTCGTAACCTCACTTCTACATGTATAGCGACTGTTGTTGGTGTCTTGGGACCGAGACTTCGGTTGAGGCTTGACGGGAGTGATAATAAAAATGATTTTTGGAGGCTTGTGGATGCCGCTGACATTCACACAATCGGTCACTGTGAAAAAAATGATGGCATGTTGCAACCGCCGCTGGGCTTTCGTATGAATGCAAGCAGCTGGCCAATGTTTTTATTAAAGACTCTAAATGGAGCTGAGATGGCGCCTTCGAAGGTTTTCCAGCCGGAGCCAGAGACGCCTAAAGCAAATTTATTTGTAGTGGGACAAAAATTAGAAGCAGTTGATAAGAAGAATCCGCAGCTAATTTGCTGTGCTACTGTGGGAGCTGTAAAAAATGATACAATACATGTAACATTTGATGGGTGGAGGGGTGCGTTTGATTATTGGTGCAAATATGATTCAAGGGACATATTTCCTGTGGGCTGGTGTGCCAGAGCAGGACATCCACTGCAGCCTCCAGGACAAAAAAGTGCCACAGCACCTTCTAGGTAAGTTTTGAAGTCGTAGTGTTTAATTAATATTCAGTTAATATATTCAACACTGTAATTATCTGTGTCTAATATATTATTGATGTTGTATTAATCACTGTTTATACTCAGGTAATAAAGATTAGAACTCTGTAATAATTGTCAATGAGGATGAATAATTACAGACAGCCAACGTACTATTGTACAGTACAGTACAATGACTGAAAAACCAATAAGTACATTGCTTGTAGCTTCACTATAGGGTTTTCTATTGTATTATAAGTGTCATGAAAAGTAAACATATGCATTGTTACCTAGATTGGAAATAAATAACATTTTGAATTATGAATTTAGATTTCTGCTCATTTGAAATGATCGAAAAACATTGTGAAACTTTTTATGTTACCAGTAGTGTCCAACCGAAGGTTGATTTTTGACCAAAGCCGAAGCTAAAGCCAAACATAAAAAACCTAATGAAACTTTATTCCAAATTTGCTAAAGGTGAAAATTTTAACAAGCTAAAAATCTTTTCTGTATAATGATCTATGTTGATTATTTGTAAATTATTGCTAAAACTGATGACAATTACTTTGCTATCCGTCATAGGTGATAACACTTGCATATAATATGAATTTCAAACAAAACTGATGACCCAAATCCACAAAGGAGTGTGCATTTACCCCTGTGCTTCAACATCCTCATCACGAAGTTGTACATTCGTTACATTTCCTACAATTTTGGCTGTTGCTCAGCAAAAATTTGACCTATTTTGACCATAGCCGTAGGTTTAGCTAAATTTTGCGTTTTTTTGGCCAAAGGTGGCCAAAGCCAAAGCTGAAGCTTCGGTTGGACACTAGTCACCATGAAAGAAATCTGCAACTAAAATATTGAATGATAAGGACATATATCAATTTTATAAATTGTGTAATTTTCAGATTTAAGTTACGTCCTAGTGGGATACCTAATCCTACACTGCCTGAATGTGGGTCTACAGGATCTGGCAATTCAAACAACCCATCAACTCCAACACCAGCAGTGAATGTCCGCTTGCGTATTCGCAGTAGTTGTTCCGGAGGGAGCACCTCATTGCCTAGTACTGTAATGGGCTTGGGTTCTTCGGGAGCGGCCGAGGCCCTTACGAAGGAATTATTGAGTGTTCACCCTGACCCACCAAAGCTCACAAGGGCAATACTTACGGCTTCCAGTAGCTATTCTAATATAAATAATGTACAGGTAATAAAGTCAGACCCTGATAAATACAGAATTTGATTTTTCTTAATGTCTGCAATTTTACTTTTTTTCTTTTGCCAGTTTTTTTTTATTGATTAATTTTTTAAAATATTGGTTTGTTATTTTTGTTTGTAATAATAAGTAAATTTGGTCTTTTTAGGTTTCGACAGGTAGCAAAAATTATTCAGTAAAGGTACCATCGGAGTTAACAAGTGATGAATTAAAAAATTGGCTCAAATTAGTTTGTGTTGGAGTGGGATGTTGTGTTGGAATGATAGAGATAGACACAGGGGAGGCTGCTGGCCGGCCTTGCACACTCTGCGGAGAGTCAACTTCTAACTCTGTTACTTCAGTGGCACCTGTTAAGAGGCCAAAGAGTGTAAGTATCCATCTGTAATAGAGTGTATTTTGTTTTAAATTATTGGTAAATGAAACAACTTACTAGGTATTATGATTTATCGACTTTATAGATTATTGTATTTTATATGAGTTAAAATCCACAGATACATTTTATAAGTAATAATCCATCTGTGACAAATTTTAAGTATGCAAAGTAAAGGCTTAATAATATTGGGTAAATATGTGATTTTATTATGTGCAAGGATTACATAAAAACTGAAATATATTTTTTGTATGTATTTGAGGAACATTAAGGGGTTCACAGTCAATCTTAAATTGTTGTTGCAGTTTATATAAATGTGTACTGAACTTATATAAAATATCTGCATCTGAGCTTATATAAAATATCCAATTTAACAGAACAACAAAATTAAATAATGCACAGTACTCTTTCTTGTAAATAATACGGCATAATTTTAAGGTGGTACATTTTTTTTATTTCAATTTGGAATGGAGTTTCGAATCAAATATTAATATTCGATTCGGAATGCATATTTCTTAAATTCGAATTATTCTCACACCCCTCTTTCTAGTTTAGTCTTAAGGATTATACACACTAGGATTTGTGTATCGTGAGAGCAATGGAAATAGTCAAAAACAAGTGCACATCAACACCCAGATCCAGAATATAAATGTAAATTCATCATCAGATTTATGTTTGGCCGGGGATCGAGCCCGGAACCCACGTGTTAGACCGGTAGAGCGAATGCTTTGCCACGTGAAACGTCGTATTGTAATTTTATTTGCAGGAAAGCGGCACCGAGAGCGTGAACGGAACGGCCGCGGCCGAGTGCGCCGCGGCGACGGGCGCGGGCTCCGGCGCCGGCGGGAAGCTGGCGCGCGTGTCGCCGGAGCGCGCGGAGCCCGCCTCGTCCACGACGGGCGCTCCGCCCCCGCCCTCGCCCTGCGCGCCGCCCGCCGACTGGTCCGTGGAGGATGTCATCGGGTTCATCGCCGCCGCGGATCAGGCGCTCGCTGCTCATGCCGATCTCTTCAGGAAACATGTTAGTATATAGCCCCTTTTTATTCGATTGAGTCTGAAAGGTAATGATTTTCGAGCGTATGTATGTTTGTATGGCCATTTCTTTTTCACGCGAATCAACCAAAACGGCTTGACGATTTGTAACATTGTTTTAATTTGACTTTAGTTTTACTTTTATAAATAATATTAGCCCAAATTATTAGTAGAACTTCTCGAAATATTAGAAAAGTGTAATATAAATGCATACTTAGTAGGCATAAAGTTTATTTAAAGATTAAAAAAATGCTTGTTTATTTTTTTCAGGAAATCGATGGTAAAGCATTGCTGTTGCTGAATTCTGACATGATGATGAAGTACATGGGTCTGAAACTTGGTCCAGCTTTGAAAATTTGCAACTTGGTAACAAAATTAAAAAATCGTCGACATTATAGCACGTAAACATTGTATAATATTATTATAGTTCACTCTTGGAGTCTTGAAACTGTAAGTTTCGTTTTTTGTAGTATGTTGCATACAATTCAAAGTATTCTAATGCATTTCGAATATACATGAGTAGCATTGATTTGAAGTTACACTTATTGTGATTGAATGCATACGCTTGAATCTCGAGAACTCATTTTGTTGAAAAATTAATATCATTTATTTATTTTGAATATAATCAGAATCAACAAGTTTAAATAATTTAACTGTTAGGTTTCTGTCTAAGGACCCCTATAGAATATATATTTTTTAAATATAGAAGTAACAAATAAGTATGAAGTCTAGATAAATGGGCACCGATAGCCATTGTATTGCATTCAAACTGAGATATGATTGAAATCCTATCTGAGGCCTTCCACAGTTGCATTGCTACGTCTGAGGATTAAGTTATAATGCTTTTTCGTGACTCCATTACCACACCCTTTAAACAAGAACACAGCAGCCCTAGATACTGCTGTTATTAGGCAAACATGGTGTTTGGAGTTGAATCGTAAAAGGTTTTCCAATATGCCTTTTGCTGACAAACATAGGCTAGACTACGATACAGAGGTAAAATATTTGTTATAAATATGTTACATTTAATATTCTTACTTTAAGTTAAGACTTCATGAACTTTTCAGTCATGTATATATATTTTGAATGAGTGAAGTTGCATTTAATGTAGTTAGTACTCATGTTGAATCCTATCAAATAATAATAATAAAAACAGATATTTTTCGGCTTAACAATTTTAGTTACTTGAAGTGTATATAAATAAATAAAATATTGGCTAGTCGTACGTCAAACTATTGCATAGTAGAAAATGGTTTATTATGGTTATAATACAATCGTCCATACAGTTTCTACACATATTTACACACGTTCGATTTATTGAAGTTGCCTTCATCGTCGCATGAAATTCTTCGGTGGAAACTGTGTTGACGCGTGTGTAAAGAAACATCTAATCCCATGTACAGAAATTCTATAGTAGACTAGGGTCTTAGTGCCTTTAAATATTTAGGAGTACTTAAACACATTCATTCGGATCATGTAGATAATAAATGCTTGTGAATATTAAAATATTTATTAATGGAATTTGAACATCTAATTGGAAATTTGATCATCAAGAATTAAAATTTCAGTAAAATATTAAATCATTATTTCAACTTTTCATGTCATTGACTGTTAAAAGACGCCTTGTTAGTAACTATAATACAACAAACTTGAACTATAATCGTATGTAACACAAAACCTAATGTCTACCTCCATAGTACTGAAACTCGAGAGAAGTATAAGTTACACTTTGCGCATTTAGTTGGGAGTAAAGACCACTATAAAATTTAACGACTATTTTCTGAGGTCAGCATAGAAATATGTCAAAAAGCATTTTCTTAATGATTGTCTCACGATTTTTCTTCACCTGTCTGCCTGTCGTAGAAGATAGCAGGTACTATAGACAATTTTTTATGTCGAAAATATGTTGGATTTATGAGTAACAATAGAACCTAGATTGGTATTTTGATTTTTCCTATAGTCATCTTTATTGTTTTTTAACTAAATGCAAGGGTGTGATTTTAATGAAGGCAAGTTTACTGGCGATGGATAATTATTTAGATTCTTACGAAGTCAGTCAACATGATTGTATTATTAATAATGTTCCTCTGATGTCTTTTGTGTGTATAATTGACGATTTGAGTAATTGAATGATGCGTAATGATTTTCTTAGAAATAATTATAATTTGCCATTTTCAACGGTTATTGTAATGTTTAAACATTTCATGATGTGATATTTTAATGTTATAAATATGTTATGGTGATAAATGATGAATAATATTAAAATTATGTTGAGTTAATACTAAGGTATTATTTTAAGTTTATTCATGACATACTATTATTTGTAGAAGGTTTACAACATAATTGAGTTGTTGGTGTATATATTTATTTTAAGTTGGTTTACATTATTTCGCTTTTCATAATTTCCCAGGCTTAAGTTTGACAACAATTGTGATGAGTTTTTTTGACGCTATGAAGGATTTTGTGTTTGCCAGTCTTAATATTCCTTTTACAATATTGTTATTTCTATGTCACATACAGTTGTAATAAGTACATTGTTATTGTAATGTGTGGTAATAAAGCGACATAGATATAAAATATTATTATGTAATGTATTTAACAGTAATGCATTATGTATCCGTGAATGTTGTTTTCCATAGAGTATATATATTTACGTGCGATAATGTATATAATAATATAGACAATGGATAAACTTCACATTGCAAAATTTATTATTTTATTACGGTAGAATTTTTAATAATTTTATGTACATAGGCAAATAATTGGAAGCAAATGTGTATAATTTAATAAAATTCAAATATTACAATTATGGGTTTTATTGTGAATGAATCATGTGTTTAAAATAATGTAAAATCTCATTATTATATATTGTGTAAATGTAGAAATACGGGCTGAAGGGGTACATACTTTTGTTTTCTAAAGTGCGAAATCCAAATTCAAACCTGATTTATTTGCAAAACCATAGATCAAGTTTTTATTTATATTTTCGTCTTTACACATCATAAGTAAGATATAAAAGCTAGGCTATAAAACCCTAAATTAATTTAAAACTGCACCCACCGGTCCCCCAAAATAAGCTATATTATTATATATTCAACAGCGACGCCTAGGCACAATATTCCTGGATCACAAATATGAACGACCAATGTAGATCCTCTCGTTTAACCACTTAAGATCCTTCCTCCTGGTGCAGTTGACGCGTATTTACGTTAATCTTCATTATTCAATTATTCCAATTCAGTTCGTTCTCGCTGTTTGGAATTTATTTAGTATAGAGGAGAATAGGCCGACAATCACCCGTATAATTTTTCTATAGATGAATGATATAAATATAAGACGAAATTGCCGCTATCAAATCATTAGGCGTTATATTTTAACAAGTTATCGGTTGTTATGAGTTTAAAGGTGCGTATCTACCGAAATTGTTGGCAACTATTGTGTTTACAACTCTCCGAAACGTCACCAACTTTTATTTCAACTGCGTCTCGCCTTATCGATAAAAGTCGCCAACAAATTAAGAAATATTTTAGTTGACAACAAGCTATCTCCACAGGCGTTTGTTGGCAATATGTCTCCGAATGACATGATATTATGCAGGCAACCGCAGTATGTATTACTTTAAGTAAAAAGAAGCGGAAATCTGGTTACGACTAAGCCTCAAAATGGACAAATCAGAAATTTTCTTCGTCTGACCGATTCTGATTTTGAAAGGCTGCTCAATTTAATTGGCCCAACATTTTTATAAAAATTACTTTAAGATTATTCGCAATTGGGTATTCATATACTTCGCTAATGTATTTATAAATATATACATTATATCATTTCATTATATTTTATTTCATTATATCATACCTAAAGTTTCCAACTTATGTGGATGCTGGCTCGGTGGACGCACGATTTCCAACATTTGTTTACAATTTTTGTTGCCAACAACTAATTACAGAAACTTTTCACCAATCAATTGTCACCAATACGTGTTGAGAACACAAAAGATGGCAACTTTTGTTCAACTTAACGTGTGTAGCTGTCTGTGGTATTGTAGATTTCAAACGGATGGACCTATTTGAACGTCTTTGTATGGTGTTTGACATCATGTCAAATCAAGGTTGTTTGTAACTAATTTCGAATGAAACGCAGCATGTGTACAATTCACGTAAACTTAAAATTCAGCAACTCCATTCGTTGCATTAAGCATTACCCATTTTGTTCTTACAAGTTTCTCGTTCAGATTGTTCGTCGTTTTAAAGTCTCTTCTGAGGACTATTGAGCGGACGGAACCGGATTCTCATACCTATGAATGCTTATAAAAGTGATTATATAAATACACTGATACAGGAAATTTTCTTTGAATATCTGCAATCAGATTTTTGAAATACTGTAAGTACCTGTAGTTGCAGGAGTTAATTATATGAACAGGGAACGACACTAGCAACACAACAAAACATAGTATTATTTATTTATTTATTTAGATCGCCAACATCCTGTACATCTTAAAAAGAAAACAAACAAAAACCATATGATTAAAGCTAAATGTAAATGTCAGAACTATTACAGGCGACGACAACATAGAATGCAACAATCACATAAACTAAACTATTATTCGAAATTAACTGTTACACATAAAATATTCGCATCTGATTATTATGAAAGTACCTACACATAAATATTCGCATCTGATTATCATGAAATGACAACTGTCGACTAGAATATAAAATAGGCATAGGCGCCGCCAGGATTATTTTAGGGGAGGTGCGTCTGCATCTACACCAGGGATGTTATGGAGCTCCGTAACCGTAACCGAAATATCGGATATCCGAATAAAAATGTATCCCTAACCGTATCCGATATAAAAGTTTCGGATAATTTCGGATATGTTTCGAGACATGTTTATTAGTTTTATAATAACCCTCAATGTTGATTAGGTAGCTTTAATGATAATTGATACGACTGATTGTTATAGCAAATGATAACAAAGAGATCAAACTATTACCTATTTGTATTTTACGTTTAAAATTCCTTAAAAATATATTATCCCTAACCAAAACTATCCAAATCTAACGGATACTCCTAAATAATTAGATATAGATATCCGTAACCGTATCCGAAACCGGTATAATATTATCCATATATCCATATCCGTATACAGATCCGAAATTTCATATACATAACATCCCTGATCTACACATAGGTACTATTAACCAATATAAAAAAATATTATAGGTACATGTATAGGTACATGAAGGTAGATCAAGTACCTACTTTTTCGAATGCATTTCGCTTTCTTAACCAAATATTTTTGAATTGAATTTGAATTTGATTTTGATTTTGATTTTGTAATTATATTATCTATGAAGTAAAATTGAGCCCTTTTTAATTTGTAAAGTTTTACGTTTTTTTCGGACAGGGGGTGCAATTGCAGCCCCTTGCACCTCGCTGCCGACGTCCATAAAAATAAATATAAAATGATATTATATTTACAATAACAATCTTATTAAAATTAAAATCGTAGGACAAAGTATGCGTTAATTTCAAGCGTAGGTACTTATATAATAAAATGCGTGTCTGTACATTGTATAAATTTCATAAAATATTGCCTTAACGTGTTTGAAATCTCATTAAAATTTTTAAAGATTTGAAAGTCGTATAGTTGAACAATAATATTTATTTCGGAGGCCACTTGACAACACGTTTCGAGATAAGTTCGGACACTCGGAGCAAGTGTTTTGTTAGTTTTAATTTTATCTCGTCATTGCAGCGAAATACTATCATAGCCGTCATTTTTGTGTCACTTCCTCACGTACCATGAATTGCTACAGCCTAAGCCTACAGTGGCAGTGTTCAGAGAGAGGCGCAGAGGCGCGGGCGCAGCAGCACAATACAATAATAATTGTGAGATCGTCAGCCAGTCTCTCGTCGTAAGTCAGAGTTAGAGGGCCAGCTAGCTCTGTATTTCGATCTTAAAAAGGCGCGAGTGATAAATATCCAGTGTTTATATCAAGAATTTTACGTAATGGAAATGCAGGATCACAAAGACAGCAATGGTAAGTTTATGAACTTAGTGAAAGTGTAATCGTTTGTCCAGTTTAATGGCCCCGATATTGCAAATACTCAGGTTGTGGACCTTGGCTTGTAAACTGTGACATTAAGGAAGGTTGAGATGTATTTTTTCGCGATAAATATCAAATTTAACGTTTATTTGTAATTATTTTAGATTCATAAAAATAAAATCGGAATGCATTTTTAAAATTAAAAAACTTGTAATGAATAGTTAAAATAAGTAGGTAGATAGAAACCTTTTTAAATTGCTCTACTAAAATTACTTTTGTGGCAATACTTAAACATGTAAAAAATAAAAGTTTATTTGTTAGGCTCTTTATTTGTGAGCAATGATGTGTTTACCACAAAGCTATTACTGGTTTTAAAAGCTGTCATACGATTCCTCGAATTGTCTTCCTGATAAGTTTATGTGATCACAATGATCAATATAATTCTCTTTATAATTATAAATATTTCTTTACACTGTACCTGTTAAAGTTAATATTATTATACTTACGTGAGTTTAGAAAGTATATGCACACTAACATTTAAGAAAAATTAAGCTATTTTTATTGCAAATGATAAAAGATAAAAACTGCTAAACTTCTAGTCAAATTTAATCTATTCGGATCTTAGGACAGGCGTACGGTGCGGTGGAAAAAATACAGTGGAAAAAATACATAAATCCCATAAATACCACGTTAAAAATACAGAATACAAAATAATGGTTGTTGTATAACGTGCATAAACTCCACTCCTCAATCGCCAGACCTTAATCGTATAGAATATGTTCTGGTGTCCAATAT
>MOOZ01001728.1:37325-49604 GCA_002930495.1 Cecropterus lyciades | reverse complement strand
GTCCCTGAGATTAGCGCGTTCAAACAAACAAACAAACAAACAAACTCTTCAGCTTTATAATATTAGTATAGATTGACCGCTCGCAATAATGGACCGAACCGATCCCGCTTATCGTTGTTAAACATGTAATCTATATTTATTTATTTATATACTAATCAATAAGCAATTCACAGTTAGGGTAACTTAATAATGTTATGTAAATAATTTAAATAATATTTTAGATGGCAAGTTAATATTGCCCGCACTGTTTCGCTCAAGTTTGTAAAAAAAATATTGTATTCGGAAAGTCATATCTTTGCTTCTATGAAAATTTAGGACGATGTGTTTTATCGTCAATCAATGTTTTATTGAATGATTTAGTATCCATTCTAGTCCAAAGCCTTTTGCCGTCTCTCGGGTAGTAACATGATTTTACACTTACCTAGGCATATTTTTCTTACTTTCCTGACAAAAGTGATCCGGGTGATTTAGAACTCCTCATTTGAAGGAAAAAATTTATGGTTTAAAAAAAAGTGTTTACACACAGGAACAAACAATAATCAGAATGTACCAGATCTGAACTATCTAGTGGGTGTGGCAGTAGGTAGTTCAAAAAACTTTTGGCGAGTTGATTTTGTATGAGGTTAATTACAGGCAAACAATTAAGCGTTGTTCAAATATCAAAGAAAATAAGAAATTCATAATAACTTTGTCGAAATTAAGACATAATAACGAATATAAATGTCGAAATTTGAGATTAAAGCTAGGCTGAAACACTGAAAATTTAAAATGATAACTGACCAAAAAAATTTGCTCTAGATTTTTATAAAAGGTATAAAGGTTAAGATGTGGGGACAACATAAAAAATAAAAACTATTTATACTTACAAAAAATGAAGTACTCATAAGGCCTTCAGACACTGGAACTGTATTTGTTATCATTTTATATAAATAAGGTCGTGTCAGGGGCAGACCGGAATATTGTTTATTCTTAGTTATGACATATTAAATAATTAAAGATATACGTATTTTTTACCTTCAAATAGTTGGCCGAGTAATTAAATTTTTACAATGTTTTATCGTATGGGCTATTATCGAATATTTAAAAATCAAATAATTATTTTGTTAGGGTTTATTACTCGAATAAGTAGGTATATTTTAAAGAAGACGGTAATTTCGCTCGAAACCTTAAAACACGTTTATGACGGCCCCGGATGAAAAATGTAGTAATAATAATTGTAGTTGTTGTGTAGGTAAGTAGGTAACAAAACATAAATAGCAAAATATGTCACTACGTGTAGGTACATAATTATTTTACAAGGTGTTGGAGATCGTAAGACAATAGATTATTAGCGGTATTGCCTTGTAGGTATATCTAAATGGCCAAATACAAACTATTTCTTTTCCTTTCAGGTACAAAACCAGAGAGTCCGGTATCTGCTCCAAATCAAGACATGATTCAAAGAATAACTGGTGCATTCGGCCGATATCAATTATGTTTATGTCTCCTTATTTTTTTAAGCAAATTTCCTGTTGCTTTTCATCAAATGGCCATAATTTTCTTAGCTCCTAAAGTAGACTATACATGTCCAGGCTCAGAAAGGGCAATATGTCCGTGTCCTAATCCACAGTACAATACATCCATATTTACGTCAACTATAGTCACAGAATGGGACTTGATATGTGACAGAAAATGGTTGACTAGTTTTACACAAACGTTATTTCAATTAGGCACTCTGTTCGGCAGCGTTATATTTGGAATGGCCTCTGACAGGTACCAATTTACCTAATGTGTTAACTTATAATGTTAACTACTTGTTTACGACAATTATACCTGATAATCTTTAATTTTAGATATGGGAGAAAAAAACCATTACTTATAGCGGTGATGTTGCAAGTTACGATGGGAGTAGCAGCTTCGCAAATGCCAGATTATTGGTCATTCACATTTATCCGATTTCTGGTTGGAATGTCTGTTGGAGGTACCATGGTTATAGGATTTGTAATAGTCATGGAATTTGTGGGGACTCAATACAGAGACGTTGTATCAGCGCTTTACCAATCACCATTTAATTTAGGGCACATGTTGTTGCCTGTTTTTGGATATTTCTTTAGAAACTTCTCGCAATTCCAACTTTCCATTTCAATACCCCCGATTCTGTTGCTGTCATATTTTTTCCTCGTTCCGGAAACACCAAGATGGTTGATTGCTGTGAAACGGACCGATGAAGCTATACACGTTTTAGAGCGTGTTGCAAAAGTGTAAGATCGATTTCTATTGCATTTATATAAAATTAATGAATTTTTAATAAAGTAGGAAATCTTATAATATTGCTTCTTCGCAGGAACAAGCGACCCACCGAGAACATTAGGTCATATGTTGAAGCATACCAGGAGGCAGTAGAAAGAAACAAGCTGAAAAAAGGAAACATTTTAGATTTGTTTCGCACTCCAAACATGCGAAAGAATATATTAGCCATGTCATTCAACTGGTTGACGTGCAGCTATTGTTTTTACGGTGTCTCACAGTATGTGGGTCAGCTGAGCGGCAACATATTCATGAATGTGGCAGCGAGCGCTAGCGTTACCCTCTTGGGAACATTTCTATCTATTCCTTTGATGAAGTTAATCGGCAGGAGGTCCATTGTGATTATATTTAATTTTATATGTGCCATCTGTTTACTTACATTGTGCATTATACCTGAGGGTGTAGGATCGGTTGTTTGCGCGAGTATCGGTGTAGTTGCTAGTTTTATTGTGTTCGTAGTTGTATACTTGTATTGTACGGAATTGTTTCCGACGGTTGTTCGTAATGCTGCGCTAGGGTTCTCGTCCATGATGGCTAGGGTGGGTTCTATGATTGCTCCTTTTGTTATTGAAATGGGAGATGTCGCTGTCTGGATGCCACCAGTAGGGTTTGCTATTCTTCCTCTCATTGCATCTGGTGTTACATTTGTATTGCCAGAGACTAAAGGCTGTGAATTAATGACTACGATAGAGGAAGGAGAACAGTTTGGTCGGAAAAAGGATGTCAAAAATTAATAAGTTGTTAAAATTGTAGTAAATACTTGTAAATATTATAAAATATATTTTTTCAAGTTGTTGTTTATTTTCTTTTTAATCCAGTTCAGTAGTAGTATATTTACTAATATAATATGTAGTATGCTCCTCTAACAATCTGATGAAGTGAAGTTTTTAGATGTTGTCGAGAAATGGATATAGATAAAGAAATGTAAGGTCTGCAAGATTACCTACTTACATTAATATAACAATAATGATAAGGAGATAGTATTCATATTGTAAGTAGAGCTAACAATAAGAACTGTTTTTAATATAACGTTAAAATATGTCGGTTGTTCTATTTTAGTTCATATTAAGGATTCTCGCATTTAACTAATCATCTAGAACTATGAAAGTATGCTGATAAGGGCCATTTTCCGCCCATCAAGCGTTGGACGAAATTTTTTTTAACTCCGGCCATTATTTAATTTTTTTGATCTTTGAATCTTATTCATATAATAATTATAAGTTTGACAACTTACATTTATTATATGGAAAAATGACAGTAACAAAAATGCCAGTACCAATTATGCGAGAACGATTTACTACCAATAAAGTATACTATAATATATTGCATCAGATAACATTATCAGCGCCGTTTGTCCGATGACCGTCCCTGCTCCGGTCTTTGACCCCGATCATTGTTTACCATTTAAGCTTTCATTTAATAATTTAATAAAGACATTAAAATAAAATTTAGCTTATTACCCGATATTTTGTTTGCTGGTACGTTGGAGTTGCATAATCTTTAGGCTTATTTGATTAAGCGACGTGAACGCAAAATAATAAAAATATTAGGTATATTTTTATCCTTAAATAAAGTATATTTACATAAACAGATTGATAAAGACCAATAAAGAATGCGAATTTATAGACACAAAAAATATGTGTTTTGGTGTTGGAACTTCTGTTATACAATCTTTGTGTTTATGGGCGAAGTATTTGGAAGATGCAGAATGACGTTTACACAAAAACGGGTTATATTCCATACTCTCGGAAGAGGCTGTTACTGTTACGGGAAAAGAGAAAATATTATTAATAAATAATAAAAGACATTGATGTTAATATTTCACAATAATAACCTTAGTATCGTTTAGCAGCCGGGTTAACAAATGGGCGTATCAAAAAAATTTGTGCAATACTTGTCACAATATTTTCCTACAATGCTGATATAGTATAAAGTCATACTGCGTCAGATTTATTGCAGGTTACATTGCAAAGTATTACTTACATAATAACATGCCAGAAAAAGTGACTAACGTTGGAAATTATTCCTAATAGTTATAGATTACTTAATACATTTGTATAATCCGTCTCCGTTTAAAAGTGTTTATACTTTCCAATATGTATCCTCTTCTAAAGTAAAACGCAGGGAATACCCCTATTTATACTACTTATATAATTACGCACAATTTAGCCTTCTTTAATTTCTGTTTTGGGGGTAGGCTAATTTTCGAAAATTGAAAGTCCATAAATTTTCGTACCCCGCCAATGTGTTTTAAGCAATATAAGTAAATATATTTTTATTGTTTACAAACATAATAATATAAATAGAATCTCGTATGAGGCGACGTGGTTACCGTTCAGGGTATATAGATTAGATTTTATATTTAGATAATTTTGACGTAAAAAAACAAGAATTTTTGAAGGTGGTTGTGAACCGCCACACCTCTTTCTGTCTAATAACAGCAGTGTTATGCACTGTTGGGTTCTGGTCTGAAAGGCGTGGTAAGGGAGACATACTTTTCCGAGGCATTCCATCTTAGTCCTCAGAGTCCTTAGTAACGCATCTGTGGCTAAACTTAGGTGAGACTTTGATCTTACCTAATGTTGATTACAGATGTCCATGGGCGGCAGTAGCCACTTACCACCAGGTGGGCTGCAGGCTCGTATGCTTCCATACTATATAATAAAAAATAATATTACTAAAATTGATTATGTTCAAATTCTTTCATATTATATTGTGCCAATTTTTGGATATTTTCGAAATTTCTTTTGGGGGTACTGCCCCCACAAAAAAAGCCCTGCGCAGAATTATATTGATGATACGTTTATGAACTCGTTGAAACCCGATTTGGTTACGAGTCGGCAGTGGCACTTCTATGTTTTGGTCTTTCACAGCATTTAAAGGCGCATTTACTTAGGTGTTATTAAAATAATTACGGTTTTTATATATTACGATACGGTGACTTCTTTCCGTGGTATAGTGACTAACTCATGTCGACTAATAGGTACACTTAGTTCTTATTTAAACTCAACTCAATCTTTTCGACTTCTAAACACCCAGACCCAGAACAGAAATCTAAACTCTTCATTCAGATGTCTGTCTGGCCCGGGATCGAACCCGGGACCCACCGCGTGTCAGACCGGTATGGTGACCGCTCTACCACGTGAGTGTCGAATAAAAGCATTGATTCATATTGGTTATTTTTTGTAAAAAGATACAACGAAAGAGCTACTTTAATTCAGAGCATCATCGTCTCAAATTTATAATAAATCTCCACTCTGATAATTTTTCATAATTAAAATGTGAAAATAAGTCCCAATCAAATAATCAAGTAGGCTTAGAACCATCAAATCAAAAAAGGATGCGATGTCGAAGTCTGAGGAATTATACCTAATCAGTTTTTCTTATTTTATAACAATTAATAATGCCGCTCATAAACTCTATTATGGGGAATTTTGGAAAATATCATCTGTGGTTGTGTTTTATAATATTTATGAGTAAGTTTGGAGTTGCTTTTCATCAAATGGCAATCATTTTTTTAGCTCCACCTGTTTCTTTTACTTGCCCAAACAACACCAAATGCTGTGAAAGCCCTGTGTATAACATGACGGCATTTAGTAAGACAATTGTTACCGAATGGAATCTTATATGCGGACGTTCATGGTTAAAGGACTTGACACAAGCACTGTTTCAATTTGGAGTTCTGAGTGGGAGTTTATTGTTTGGCGTAGCTTCAGATAGGTATGGTCTTGCAGATGTTTGATTTTTCGATTTTATATAAGTTTAAGCAGTTGTTGTTTTTTATTTTGATACGTAAAGAGTAAATACCGTATCATGTTGTGGAAATTCACTATCTTTATAAGGTAATCCGTATCAACGTAAATTGATTACGTCAAGAAATATGACATTAACTTTACTGTATACCTTTCATATAGTAATTATTTCTTTAATACACCTTTATTGACAGATTTGGAAGACGCCCTGCCCTAATTGTCGCGGTAGTAATGGAAATATTTTTGGGCGTAATGTCATCGTTTCTGCCTGATTTCTGGAGTTTTACCATAGTCAGAATGATTTTGGGTACATCCGTGGGTGGTATAATGGTCGTTGGTTTTGTTATTGTGATGGAGTATATTGGCAACATATACAGAGACATTGTGTCTTCTCTGTTTCATGTACCATTCACTCTAGGTCATATTTTTTTGGGATATTTTGGATATTTGATAAAGGATTACACATATTTTCAACTGGGTATATCCGTGGTAAATATCTTTCTACTTCTCTACATTTGCATTCTTCCTGAATCCCCGAGATGGTTACTAGCAATGAATAAAACTGATAAAGCGACAAAACTTCTCGAAAATGTTGCAAGAATGTGAGTGCTTTATTGTTTTAAGTATGTAGATATATCATCATCAATTCATTATTGTCCCACTGCTGGGCACACGTTTTCTGTCAGTATGAGAGAATTTTAGGCCATAGTCCACCGCAATGGCCAAACGCCTTTTTTAGAGAACTTTCAGGTGTGCAGGTTTCCTTACGATGTTTTCCTTCACCGTAAAGCAGTGATATTTAATACGCACATCATTTTAGAAAAATCTGTGGTGCATGCCTTATTTTTTTTTTGTATCGAGGGAAAACCTTCAAAAGGTACCCGACGCCGACCCTCGATTGAGAGGCCGAGTTTCAACCATTAGGCTATCACTGCTCAAGATAGTAGAAGACTGTAGATATATAATTATTAGTTTCAACATTAAGGTTTTAAAATTTATTTGCGATTAAATAGAATACTGACAGTCAATATTATTTCCAGAAACAAGCTTCCTACTGAGAATATTCAACAACAAATAGAATTATATCAATTAAAATACGCGAACGAAAAAGGAAAGAAAAAAGGGAATATAATCGACCTTTTTCGGAATTCAAATTTAAGAAAGAATATGATTGTGATGTCCTTTACGTGGCTTGTTAGCAGCTATTGCTTTTACGGAGTTTCGCACTACATAAGTCACTTAACTGGTGATATCCATGTCAACGTGGTTGCAAGTGGTAGCGTATGTTTGCTCGCGTGCGTAACTGTAATACCACTCATGAAGATGACTCGACGAAGACCATTGATTGTGGCTTCAAATATATTATCCAGCATAAGCCTTTTCATGATAGCTGTTATTCCTGAAGGGATAGGATCTATCATTGTAGGATGCGCAGGCATCTTTTTTAGCTTTACGGTATTTGTAGTTGCTTACTTATACTGTTCAGAGATGTTTCCAACAGTGGTGAGGAATGCAGCAATAGGTATTTCTTCAATGATGGCTCGACTAGGTGCAATGATTGCGCCATTCGTGGTGGGTTTCAGGCCGTATGGGATGTGGTGTGCTCCTGTTGCGTTTGGTATTTTTCCGCTAATAGCTGCTTCGTTATGTTTATTATTACCGGAAACTAAAAATTGCGAACTATTAATGACCATAGAGGAAGGCGAAGCTTTTGGAAAGAAACCTGATAGATCTACAGGACGCAATGACGATATACAAATAGAAGACGTTACATAAATTTATCTGGTGTCATCACAAAAAAAAGACTGAATATAATTGGTTAATTTCGATTTTTTTGCATTAAGTGCTTAATTAAATTGTATAAAAACAATACATTCCTTATTGTTTATTACTGAATTACTTTAATCAAATGATTGAAAAATTTATTATATTTTATTTCAATTACGTTTTCGTTCAGATATTTGTTATGTATTATTATTGTATTTGAGATTCCAAAGAACTGTTGTTTTAAACTACTTTGCATAGGATTGCATATTGGATGACCTGAATGAGGAATATAGCGTGAGTCGAGTTATAGGTATTATGTAATATGACCAGCGATAGGTGTCACGTAAGGGCTCTAATCCAGAGCACCGGCAGGGCTTCCCTGGCAGCCGCATCAGTCCGAGTGTGCCGTCATGGCGGCGGGGCCCTTGATATGTGCGGCCTGGTATTATACCATCGTTGCTGGTGAGTTATTATCAATGTTTCGTAAAAAAATGTTTTGTTTTGTTTCGGTAAAACTGTCGAAGAAAGCGAATGCGTTGCATAATATATGCAGCACAATGCATGCGTAGTACTTAATAGTTAAGAGCATAATTAAATTTGTTTTACTTTGTAAAGATTGGAAATAATCTTTCCAATCTTGAAAATGAAATATTTACTATTTTCTTAAAATAACTTTCTAACATAAAATCTAACTATTTAAGTTGCTACATATATTAAGTAATTCAAAAAAATTGAAATTGTAACACGCAGTACAGTTAATAACGTACTACCCGACTTTGAATGTTGTCTAGATAAATATAATAATTATATCTATGATTATTTTTATGATCATCGCTTTTATTTTTTAAGGTTTCTTCGTACTATATTGTCCAGTTCTGTATTTAATGTTCTTCAATCATTTATTGTACAGAAGAGTTGTTGATGTGTTATTTGCGTTGTGGGAACTTTATCCTGTGGTAAGACTAGACTCATCTACTTTTTAAGTGTGTGTTTTCATTTATAAACTGGCACGTAAAATACCGTACTTAATCCTTTACAGGCTCTTTTTCAATATTTTTGCGGAACACAATTGCATCATTACGGAGATTATGTGGATCCGAATGAAACGACAATCATAGTAATGAACCATCGGACGAGAGTCGACTGGAATTATGTGTGGATTGCTTTGTATCACGCAACTCAGACACCATATGTAGAGGAAACGTGCTTTTGTAAACAGAAAATAGATGACATAATGCCAACAGAGAAAAGTATATTTCACAGGATTGTGGGTGGAAAATCTAGGATTAAGTTCGTACTAAAGGACGAGATCAAAATGGTTCCTGCATTAGGTATGATGTAGCTTTATAAGATGTTGATGATTCTAGTGTGAATATTAATTCCATCTTTATTTTAACCCGTGGTAGAGTAGGCTACGTGCTTCTCCGAAATATGGGAGAGACTCTTAACGTAATACGAAATGTTTGTAGTATGTCATTTACGTGGTTGCTTGCAGGTTGCTTGCATTAGCTTCTTGTGTTTAGTAATCATTTTTCTAAGCTACGTTGATAAAATATTGATCGATAAGAATCTGTGATAAGATAACCAGCGTACCTACTGTGAAGCCGTGGGCTATTGTAATCTAATCGTCACTCATTTATAAAATTAAGTAACGACGGGCGTGATCGGGAGAAGGATGGGTGATCTCTGTTGTCTAATCATGCGCGCTTGGGTGCTTCGGATATATAACAGATCTGTTATGTAAGTAACAGATCTATTACGGATATTTGATAGTTCTTTTATGTAAGCACGTTTATTTAAAGAACGTGTTAAGCAGTCGACGTCATCGGTCCTGATTTAACGGCGGTTTTGAAACTGTCATCACATGTTGGGAACTAACCTGTACCTTCATTCACCAAACCGTATTTATTGTTAGAGCATAGTGGAGTAGGCCCTCAGTCGAGCGAGACTAGTGTGAAATATTGGCAGAAAAAATTATATATATGTACAATTGTACATATTGTTGTCAGGTGTTACGAATTGTCAAATTTAATAAAACATGAAAAGTTTAATACGGCCACTTCATACCAATTTATTATCGACTTGCTACTGAACCGTGTGTTGTACATACGGTTATTGTTACTTGAACAACACGGACAATTTACTTAGCAAACGATAGTATTTTTAACTACTTATCAAGGTAAACCGCCAACCTTTCGCATGCTTCGTGTATGTGCAGTACCTACATACAATGTTCAATAATAGTTCGGATATATGTTCATAATATTGTATATATTTTTTATAGTTAAACCTATGTTCTGCTGTACCTACTGTTCACTATAGAATTTTTTGCATAAAGGTAAAAGTATTCAGCTCATCTGAAGCTAAGTAGTCACTGCTACCAATTGTAATCTACAATCGACCTTCAATAAGTGTAGTCTTATCTGGAATATAATGCTATAGACTTTAGTCACATTAGAAAGTCGTTAATATTAATATAGTTTTTAAATTACCAGGTTGGATAATGCAGTTAAATTATTTCTTATACTTGAAGAGGAACTGGCAGGAGGATCAGCTGAATCTGTCTCAATACGTAGACTATTACAAGCGACTTAGGTATCAGCAGAGATTGGTCTTGTTTCCGGAGGGAACAGACTTGAGTGAGCATAATCGCCGACGCAGCGACAAATTTGCAACTGCCAACAATTTGCCGGTTAGTTGACAAACCGTTACATTATAAGCTACTTTAGTTTCATATTTTTTGCATATATTCCAAAACCTTTTAAGTAGTTTGTTTAGTAAGTTCCTTCATAATCAGTTCTAGTTCCAAGAAGTAGGTACGTACAAAAAATACTGAGATCTTGTAGAAGTCTGCGGTGCTACATTGTAATCTTAAAGGTGTAACAAGTGGTGTATTCATGGAAGATTTTTACGTCAGCAATTTTTTTACCACAGTCCATCTTAAGCCCACTGAAAAAATGAAACTTCGTGGTTTCTTTTGTTGAATTAATAACCCTTTTCAAATCTGCATAGTGAGTTTGTTGAAATCTTTTGATTTTTTTTAATATCTATGTACACCGGTAGTTTGTTTTATTTTAATTTGACGTTATTGTTCTATTACAGCATTTCGAGTATGTGTTACATCCTCGGACGACGGGTTGGGCAGTATTATGTTCTCGATTACGCGGTTCCGGTCTCGTCTCCGTGTATGACGTCACCGTGGCCTACGATAGGCCTTGTCAAACTGAAGCCGATTTGTTCCACGGAAGGATACCCAAACATGTTTACTTTCATTTTAAACGGTAATGTTACATCTTTGTTATACTTTTATTTTGTGTTGCTTTTAAAGCAAAAATAACCGCCAATAATATGCATAAGGTTTCATTAAAATTTGTTAAGTAAAAAATAATGATATTGATACATTATTAATCAAATTTGAAAAGCTATTTGCAAAAAATGCTTGAATTTGTTGTTTAAGTACGAACAGGTTTTCTGACCCTACTATTTGCATAATGTGATATAGTTTCGTCGACGTCCGTTCGGATGAGCCTTCCTTAAAATGAAAATGTTTTCGTCGTTTAATTAAAAAAAATTAAGCAAGATCAATCCCAAGATAATAATTTATGACAAATGTCTCTAATTTGATGTGTGACCTTTTAAGATTAATGATTTTATTAAACTTTATGCTTGCTAGGAAGAGGCTATTCTCTTCCTGCTTAGAGCCTATACTCTATCATAAATTGACGTGTGACGCCACCGCAGTGACATTGACGCTGCCACTGCATCGACGACTCGAGGAGGTTCCGGATTGTGATCCCAGTGATTATTGTTTTTTTGTATCCAGTCGGTGTGTTAGATGTATTCCGTTTAAACAAATTACTGATGCCCTGGCTTGATATGTTTGACAGTGAAGATCTAATAAATATATGGTAATGAACCAGTCTTCTTTTAGAATTTAACGATTTTCATGTAGCGCATTAATTATTTATATAGAGATGGCCTAGCTATTTTAAACTATTGGGATAGTCTTAATATTATGTATTTTGATGTATTGTGAATAAAAAGAACATCACTTTCATTCGATGTCCCTTTAAAGGTTGAACTGGCCGTTAACATGGAATGAATACTTAATTTTGAAGAATTCTCTGTTTTTCCTCATTTTACATCTACCTAGAATCTGATCATAAATACTTGAGAAGATATTATATTATATCTGCTTTTTTGTAAGATAAATATTATCTACCTTTTTAGGAAATATTTATCTATAGAGTGAATTTCAATATTAGTTTATATTGCAATGTTCAAAGAGAAATTAAATTTTATAAAAAATTAAAAACGTTGCGAAAAAAGTACTTTATTATTTAATAAAACATTTAACAATTACGTATCTTTGAACTATCATATCAAAATGAAAAGATGAGAATTACGTATCGGAGATAAAATGAGATCGTTTTTGTTAGTTCCTACCTATCATAAAAATCTACTTGAAATGACG
>MOOZ01001728.1:13674-37026 GCA_002930495.1 Cecropterus lyciades | reverse complement strand
ATAATGATGAATGAAGCTTCCTTCTTGTTTCAACTCAAAGCTTCCTAAAATGACTAATCAAGATAAGGAAAACTGTCAGTCTTCCATCCAATTAATACATAATTTTTTATTAGTCAAATACATTCGCCAAATATTCGCAACGTTTCTTGCGAATGCGAATGCGAATGCGAATGGCAAAAAATATGCGAATATTCGCGAATGCGAATGCGAACATTCGTTACATCACTAGTTCCTACCTATCATAAAAATCTACTTGAAAACGAATACGTCTGGTTACACGAATCAGTCAATCTAAAAGAGATAATACATTAGCATAACATGTAGTATCTATGTAGTTTGCCCAGTCCACGTAAACAAAATACGTAACAGATCGCACGTCAACAATAGGAAAATGAAAGATAACATTCGACCCCAACATACCCAAATTATTAAATCCATTTTATTTTACAAAGTACAAGTAAGTGAAACAGCCTTACTTCACCAATTTGTTTGGGCACAAGAAAGGTAACGTCACGTGTTTGCAAACTTCTGTAGCATGGCTTGTGATTCAAATTTTAAGAACAAGTATCAGAACTGTGTCTATAGTAGAGGTATACATATGTTGTTGCATAGGTGAAATGTACGGAGGGCTCCGGTCTATTCGCATTACATTATTTGTATCTCTAACATGAACATTTTTGCCGACCTATTTCCTATGACAAATTCAAATTGCGCTCTAGGTACTATTAAGAAAATTTAAAACACCCCAACGCTATAAAGATATGTGAGCGAACATTTAAAAAAACAAAAATAATATTTATAGTTGAGCCGTCAAAGCAAGTTACATCCATATTTTAATTAAAGAAATATAACTTTTTTTTTCACTTTTTACACTCCTAGCCCCACATTAGGATTTTCTCCTGTGTCGTGGGTGCCATGGACACACAAAGACAAATACACAAACACCCAGACCTAGAACAAATATAAACTCATCATGATGTCAGATGTCTGTCTGGCCGGGGAACGAACCCGGGACCCACTGCGTGTCAGACTGGTATGTTGAACGCTCCACCACGCGGGTCGTCAAAATTGTGCTACAACAGTGGGGCGGAGGGGTACCGCTTAACTAAGCCAGACCCTTTATTCGATTGACTGTCTATTTATTTACTAGATGTAAATTGTTAAGCCTGTAAACGTGACGATTATGCTATTATGCTTATTATGCGATTATGCTCCTTATTTTATTTTAGCTAAATAGTTATCTAGTCTTCAAACTTAGCGGTACTCCGCCGCGGCATTGGAGTACAATTTCAACGATCTATTTGATCTATTTAACTGGCTGAACCGATTTTGATAATACAGGTGCCATTGTAATATAAAAGTCATTTCATTTGATACCCCACTTGTGAATATTTTAACAATATTTGATTTTTCAACACCACTTACCCCCTTAATATATAATAAATGACTAAACCGATTTTTATAAGATATGTTTAAGTACCAGCGCCCGAAACCTTCCTTCTAACAAAAATAAAACGCATCCCAATCGGTTCACCCGTTTAGGAGCTACGTTTCCACAGACAGACAGACGGACAGACATAGCAGTCAAACTATAACACCCATCTTTTTACGTCGGGGGTAAAGAAGGAGCAATCAAATTACATATGCAGAAGACCTTTTTGCCGAATCTATTTATTTTCTTGCACATTATAAAGGAAGACCAGTTTACCGGTCTATTTCGAAAGGACAAATGAAACGTCCGCCCGAGGCTCAGAACCTATGCTACGCTTTTTACTCAAGTTACTTGATAGAATTTTCATTAAATACTTACCTGTACTACTTATAATATGTTACGTTACGGTACGTTAGGTTACGTATAAACAATGGAACCATATTTGTTGTGGTTTAACCGATAAGCGACACAAATCACAGTAATCACTGTAGAAGTTGTTAGATGCGGTAAAACATTATATTCAATGTTTCTACTGCATCACTGTCTATTGGAAAATATCATCATAAAATACATACATTAATAGTGCTCTCAAACTGCAGATAATAAGTAAGGAAAAGAGATTATATGAGAAACTATCAAGACACGCGGCAGCGTGACAAGCCAACTTCAAGTAAAGGAAATGGCTAGCCAGCGCCGAGTGTATAAATACATAAAACTAGGTGTGTTTAATTATATCCATAAGGACATCTAGAAGCTCAAGCTTCATGAAGCTAGCTCAAACAGTTATAAAGATATGAAGGTCAAAAAGTCGTAAATTTTAGCACTGACTGACTGATAGTACCTAAATCTAACCTACTTCCAGATGACGTAGAAGGATGAAATTTGGAATCCAGCTCGGTAATTGTGTGTAAGCGTTGGATAAATCTAAAAATAAAAAAAGAAATAAAAAAATTGGGATTTCCCATACAAAAAAAAATGTACCGTTGGAACTGTTACAAGCGGATATTTGAAACTATCCCAATATATGTATTATTATATTTGCTATATAACAGAAATATAAAAATTAAGTTAAGTCAAAAAATAAGTGGTGTCCCCATACAAAAAACTTAGTAAAGTAAATCTACATAAAAGCGCACCCGAGCAACACATGAACATAGGCACCGCTTACGAATACCGATTTTTATGAATATTTATTGTTTTATTACATTTATGTTCATCTTTCTCAACGGTGAATCTATACTAATATTATAAAGCTGAAGAGTTTGTTTATTTGAACGCGCTAATCTCAGGAACAACTGGTCCGATTTGAAAAATTCTTTTGGTGTCAGATAGCCCATTTATCGAGGAAGGCTATAGGCTATATATCATCACGCTAAGACCAACAGGCGCGGAGCAGCAATGAAGAATGTTTCAAAATCGGGGTTTTTTTTTTCTAATGAGAGCTTCCGCTGCATGCATAATGTTAATGTATGTCACGTTACATTTCTTTTAAATGCGGGTGAAACCGCGGGCTCAGCTAGTTCATACTATAACCACAAACGTTCTTCGTGTCTAAACCAGTAATAGTATAAAACTGAAGTACATACATGAGATTCAATGAGTAAATAAATACTTTATACAACCCGTTCGCTATAAGTTTGCTGCTGTCATCTGTCTCGCGTTTAGCGTTGTCTCACTCACTCAGTTCTAGTTCCAGTGAGAAAACGCTATACTGACGTCATTTGACAGCAGCAAACTTATGTTGTAGCGACGCGGTCGGTCCACTGTCGCCCCAGTCAATCAGCGTCACGCTCTGATGAATGGTACAAAATTTTAAGGGGTACATACCTGCCTAACTTCCTTTACAAAAACTAATGATATCCCACCAAAAACGTGAAAAAACTTCAATACAAAAATTGTGCTTGGCTGTGGGTTTCGCCGCAAAAAGAATGGAGATTTAAATGAGTGCCAAGTTCTATACAAAATCCAAATATGTATTTATAGGAACAAAATAACATTATGCACAAGTATTAAACTCTATTTCTTTGCTTTATTGGATACCTATAACAATTGCTGTTATAGGTATCCAATAAAGCAAATAAATAGAGTTTAATACTTGTTCATAAGGTACGTAACTTTTGATATTAAATCGAAATACGCTTCAAGGTTCCAGTTTCTCGCGCTTAGGAATAAATTTTAATTTGATTGTAGATTCAGATGTCCATGGCAACAACCTCAGGGTGACTACGCGCTCGTTTTCAGTTTGTTGTTGGTTTTGGCATAAACTAGCATTTACCCGCGACTTCGTCCGCGTAGAAGTCGAAAATGGTTTTTAATTGGTTTTTGACGTTATTAATTTTATTATAACGTAAAAATTATTATGTTAAAATGATTGAACACTTAAAACAAACTTATAACTTAAAATATAACAATCTTTATAATAGTGTAGGGATAGGCAGTTTGAACGAACATGAAAATAACACACAATTTTATTATATTTTATGAACACAGAGGTCATGAAAGTAATATTATCTTTTTACAATGAAAGCGAAATAGCGGCAGTTCTTTGTAAATAATATTATTTGTTTTTCCCTCGGGTGCTAGAAACACCAGACTACTCTGTGCACTTAGTCTGGGGCACGCCACGTACAACTGGCCGAGTAGACTTGAGAGAAAGAAGCGGCTTTCTCTTAAGTCTACTCCCGCTACCTTACCCTTGAGCTTTATTTATGGTTATGGTGAAGTAGACTTTGATAGGAAAATTTGATGTTGTTAGAGGAATGCTCAGAATAAAATGCTCCTCGAGAACAATCAGTTAGTATAGTTGCCTCGATGACGTTGCGATGCAATGTTTTCAATTGCAATCTGGTGCTATTGAATTATTTTGGTGGATTTATATTGCGCAGGAACATAATTTGCGCACCAACTCTCAAATTTAATGAATATAGTGAGTTGGGAGACCGTCAGGCTTCAGTGTACAGTATTCAGGACCGGATAATGAATGGTTTATATCGATATTAGACTCCTTCGAATGATCTCAAAATTATTTAAATTATGACTGAGGCTTGATGGGTTTTTGGTGTTCGGATGGCACGCTCCCATAACCATTTTGCAGATTTATCGTGAATATTAATAATGTTAGAGTAAATTTTAGCTTTAAGCTATTTTACAGTGGAAACAATTGTACCTAACTAACTCTGTAGGGAGAATTATATAATTATCCAGTTCCAGGATTACCATTTTCTATTTCAAACAACAGGTTTATAGGCTGTGTGACAGTAAAATCTCCCCAAAGATCTCTTATTTTTGGTAAAGCTCACTTATGTCACTATAGAACACAAATATGACCGCTTCATGCACGCTTTACCTTCGTCCACTCGCGTTTTTCCGGGCACTACTGGTATATAATTCCTCCCATTAGACAATTATATTATTCTTAATATGTTATAAGGATCTTGTTTAGAGTTTCGAAACCCCCTTTATAGTCTACTATAGCTCTCATCTCAAACAATTAATTTCATTTTGCGGAGTACTTCTCCCATATTGCTTTGTTTGGGTATATTGCAAAGTGGGTTTTCGGTGTTAATTAAATCGAAAGGAAGTCTAAGTCGAGTGCAGTTTTACCTCCTTCCAACAGAGTGGCAGCAATTCCAAACGACGCGACCGCTAAGGCGATACCACGATTGCTCCTCATTTTGGACAACAGTAAATTGAATAGAAATTTTGCCTGTATTACCAGGAGCAACCAAAAGATTAAAAGAAGAATTTATTTTATAATTGATATATCTTTCTTCAGTGATTAGAGAGACTTCACTACTTGACACCAGTTGACAAATGAGTTGTGTTTTAAAACATATGCCAAAATAAAATGTTATTTAAATTAAAAGCACTCTTTAGAGATTTGATATCAAATCAACCCCAAAATAACTTTCTACCCCTTTAGCCGATGCGTTTCGCTCTTCTTTCACAATTTCACATCTTTCATCAATTTTGTTAAAGAAATTTTATGCAAATTTGAAGTCGATTAGACCAACGAATCACGTTGTCCCCCGTTCACGTTGTTAGGGGTAGAATTTCGGAAAATCCTTTCCTATCAGATATCTACTGCCTACCTACGTCATAAAAAAAACACACTTCCCAAGTTTCAGGTCTCTACGATTAGTGGTTTAGGCTGTGCGATGATCTGTCAGTCAGTCATTCAGGACAAAGGATTTTACATTAGCAATAAATGTTGATTACTCGAATATAATAAAGAATTATAAAATTATTTGTATTTTTTACTTCATTACTTAAAACCTAGGCAATTTCATGCCATCATTTTAATATAAACAAAAGGGACTTGTTTCAAGCCATATGAAATTAATCCACAATAACTGTAATATTACAAGCAATATGTTCTTTACCAATATATATAAATATTTACCTTCCAGCTATGCCATTGAAGACCTTCCTTATGAAGAATCAGGGCTAAGAGAATGGGTGAAAAACCGTTGGCGCGATAAAGAAGACAGCCTCAGAAGATTTTACAAGGATGGTAATATTCTTTAAAATTAATAATTATAAAATACCTTCTAATATAACTATTTTCTGTTGACAAATTTATATTCTAGAAGGTCTATAACGTCTTTTTGAACTTGGCTCTACATTTACGAAAATAAATATAATAAAAAACGCAGCTGCGATTCACCTTAATTGTAATTGTATTATTTAATTTGGTGTTGTTTATATTTCTTGTGTTGTCCAACTTCAAAATTTTCTGTTTGCTATCTCTATTCCAAAAGCTACATATAGTATAAGTATAAATAAAACATTATTTTCTAGATCACTTATGCTCGCCGAGTAGTCGAAAGACTATATCTAATTATATTTTTTCATACTTGATTTATTGATAATATTCCAGAACTTCCTCAAAGCAGACAATCCTAACGGAAACAAATATAAATCTGTTTACGAACAGAAGATTATATTAAGATAACGTACTGTGTTCTCATTTATTAAGACTTCTTTAAATAGTCATTGTTTACGATTTCGTAAAAGTTGCAAAGTACATTGCAAGGAATGGCCGAAAATGTAATAATTAAGTTAGTTAATTTGACGAAACATAATAAGCTCGCACTAAGGGTACTGATCTGTTTTGCCTTCTCCTATTTATTAGGATGACAAGGGTAGTTGAAATAATGAACGTATTCCTATTTTTCAGGTTTATTTATTGATCCTGAAACGAATAGATCGCCGGTGAAACGGCTGCCGAGGTCTCTGCTGGTTTCCAAATTTGGATTTATTTTTTGGACAATAATAGATGCGTTCTTCACATACGCAGTATGTTGCAGCGTAGTGTTCCAGTTTTGGGTGTTGTACCACAGCTTGTTATTCGTTCTAGTCACGAGATATTTTGGTGGATTTCATAATATTCAATATAGATTTTCGGGTAAAATACACGTATAAATTATAGTTTATATTTTTAAATTAAAATTTTTAAATTGTAACGTTCGTAACTGTGAATTCTCGTCAATGCCAAAGATGTTAAGCCTTAATTAAGAATAACCTAGATTTTATATAAAATAAATACGAAGTTATTTCCTGTATGTATTCCATTTTTTGGTGTAATAAATTTATTTACCGCCTATTGTTTAGTTTGGACTATTATATTAATCTTATTATTGTCTACCGTAGGTAGGTTTTTCAAAAATTTCAAATTATTTTCAAAAAGGCATGCAGTCCTTATGGTAAATAGACCTTGCGCGTTAGAATAGGGGTTCTATCTGGATACAATCACATGCGTTTTTACTCCCAAGGGCTATCTTAGCCCTTGGTCGTCTGATATGAAAGTGACCCGGAAACCAAACCCTTCCACCGAAATAGAATAGCTTCAAGCTATACCTACATATGATTATAATATACTTCTGTGCTCTCTGGTCTGCTCCTATTAATATTCTATTATAACGGCAACCATAATATGTAGGGGTAGGTATATATATTTTTGATCATCATACTGGATAGCCCTAAGTAAATGAATAAAGACAGATAATACAGTTACGGATCTGTATTGTTTCTGTTCGTGATTTGTAGGACAATATGGCTGTTAAATTTATAAATACATTATGTAGGCAACAGAAAAACATTCAGCTGGTTAGTAATAATTTTTTAAGACCTCTGTTATTGACACATGTTGCAAAGAACTGTTTGATAAAACCATACATTTTGTAGGACATTTTTTTTCCGAAAACCTTAGATAAATATCTTAATATTTACCAAAAAAGAACTGGTAAGAAATAAATTATTGAGAACCGTCAAATTACCCCGTTGTGTCCTTGCTACTTTCTTTAACTACCACAGTCAAGAATCATCAGAAAAGAAGTTGGGCGTCTCATGGAAATGTGTTACTCTCGAAAAATAGTTCGATACTAAGTAATAAGAGCTATAAAAAGAAAGTTTAAAAACTAAAACCCGACTACGAAAACACGCTCTAAAAAGTACGAAACAAGAAAATAGTCTCCGCTGAAATTATAATGTACAAACTATTAAAAATTTACCGGCTTATAAATAAACAAGTTACACATATTATATTTAAACGTATTTTAATACGTCATACTGATAGAGATTTGTTTAAAGATTTGTTTAAAGGATAGACGTGATCGTATGCCACTTTGATTTTATTTTATTATTATAATCTGCTTTTGCAACAGTAGGTGTAAAAAGTCTATAAATTATTAGTGTCCGACCGAAGGTCGATTTTGGGCCAAAGGCGAAGTCGAGGCCGATTGTTCAGCTATGGGCACAACTTTCGGCTTCGGCCGAAATTTAAAAACCATAAGGAATTTAGTTCTAAATTGGTTCAAATTAATTTTTTAACGATTTTTGTTTTGTTAATAAAGATCATGTTGATTCTAGAGCTGATTAAAATGTCCTTGTTACTTTACTAAAATGATAACAGTTTCAATAATATTTTTTTTTCAAAAATGGCGTCGCAAGCCCACAATGGAATTTTCACTTACTTTTGCGCTTCACCATCTCCATAGTGGAATCCTGTATTCGTTATAGTTCGTTCAATTTAGGTGCTTGCTAAAACCTTCGGCTTCGGCCAGAACTTCGGCCCATTTTGGCCGAAGCCGAAGTTTTTGTTGAAGGTGTTTTTTTGGCCAAAGGTGGCCGAAGCCGAATTCGAAATCGAAGCTTCGGTCGGACACTATAAATTATTAATATGTTACGATATAAATTAACAAGTCTCTCATTTAATATAAAAATATTACAAAAATATTTGCTTACTGTGATTAAAACTTATAATACAAGGTAATGTCTTTAAAGTAATTTGCTAATTATATGAATTATTAAACGTTAAGACAAGTGTTTTTTCGTGCGTCATATACCTAGTCGTATTGACTTTATACATACAAATATTCACATTACAAATATTCTGTGTTGCTCATATACTCTTATTATTAATGAAAATACTATTTTAAATGCTAATACTTTCGAGATTAACCATCTTTTTATTTTTTTCAGTTTGAGCAACAGTATTTAATAACACAGTATCTTTAGTTTCGGGTAGCATCAAACATAATAATGCGGCACAAAATGCCAAGGCGCTAAATATGGATATAGAGGCCCACTCTACCCCTATGTTTACTACAAACGGGGCGATAAATCCTCCAAATCTAGCAAATACTGAAGCGAATCCCATCGCTGAATTCCTTATCATAGTGGGAAATATCTCCGAAGAATATAAATATACTTGAACAAAAGACGTGTAGGCGCCTAATTGTCCGATAAAAGCAAAGGCTAATGTAGCGCTATCCATATTGCTAGGTATTATTATGAATATGAGCAAAGATATTGCAGCCACTGAGAAACTGATAATAACAGATAGCTTTCTTCTTAGATATAAGGACGCTAACACGACCACAATCAATCCAGGTATTAGGATTACTGCAGAAAGAATTACATTGAGGTATAGGTTACCTTGAAGACGTCCAATATATTGATTAACCCCGAAGAATGTATGGGAACAACACATCCACACTAGGGACATGACAAGCGTGTAAACTCTAATTTTGGACGTTTTGAACAAATCTAAATAAGTACCATATTTTTGTTCGTTTTCTTTGAGGGATTGCTCTTGTAATTTTATAACCAAAGATTCAATATTTTCTGTTGGACGATTATTCCTGAAAGAGACATAGAAATTATTATATAATAGAAACTGTTACATTTTCTAGTTTACGAAGTCAGTTTTGTGGTTCAACTCCTGAGGCACCATCGCTACACTGATTACTGCATAACAACCAATGTTAAGCCTTGCTGTGTTTTGTTTTGAAAGGAGACATATTTCTTCGAGGCGTTCAAAATTAGTCCACGTATCTGTTGCCAACCTTAGGTAAGACTTTGCTACAGATATCATGGGAGGTGCTTTCAGGTGGATGTTCGTTGGCTATATCTATAGAATAAAAAAGCTGTTGTAACTGACTTTTTGCTTTTGTACTTATAGTTTTACACCATGATAACTGAAACATGCAAAGGCGAATAGGCACACAAACATTCAGATCCAAAACAAGAGTCAAAAAACTAAATTCATTATAGTATTAATATGGCCTCTGTTTGAACCTGGAATTATATGTACTTATAAGACTATTACGGTGACAACTGTAGCACGTCGCAGTTGTAATTTTAGCAAGTCAATGACATATTGTATAAAAAAACTTACTTCTTTGCGATATAAGTCAGGAGATCGATAGCTTGTTGCCCCTTCCCGGTAGTAATTAACCATCTTGGGGACTCAGGTATAAGCCAGTAGTAGAAAATGACAAAAAGCCATGGTAATGAAGTGGCTAATTGAAGATGTCGCCAATCTCTTAAATAATATGCTATAACAGCGAGCGACGCGTAGGATATCGCGTAGGGCATTTCGATTAGTCCAGGTAAGTATGGTCTGAACGATTTACCACTTAATTCAACGATTATCACGTAACAACAAAGCATTGTTCCTCCAACAGCTGTACCGATCAAGAATCGGCAGACCATGAACATCCAGAACTCGGGAACAGCAGCCGAGATCGCCACAAATATAACTTCACTCGTCAAGGACAGTAACACCGCTATTTTACGACCATATCTGCAAGTGGAATAAACATTAAACTTTTTATTTACAATACGTTTATTAATTTAGATTGAAGGAATAAAATCTCTTCGGTGAAATATCAAATACAGATAAGTAACTATGTTTTATACGTGAATAATGTATAATAAGATATTTATCGTAAATACATGTATTAATAATTTAATTTCTTACAATATTAAATGTAAACATTTAAGAATATTTAAATTTATTTATTAACATATACAACATATTATAAAAATGCCCCAAAAACTGATGTAACTGATTAAAAATATCCAACTTACCTGTCGGAGACATGTCCATAAAACAAACTTCCTGCCAGGATTCCCACTTGTAACATAGACTGTGCCAAGCTAGCCAGCTGCTTTCTCTCACATATGAGATTCCATGTACTCGTTACTGAGCTAACTATGGTGCTCTTGTCATATTCAGGATATTTGCACGGGCAATAGTTTGTTGCATTAAATGCACCTTCATCTAAACAAACATAGTCCACACTCGGTATTATAAACACCACATTAGATAATTGCATTTCTGTAGGTATGCGGCCAAAGCAGATTAAAAATAAAATCCATGTTTGATATCTTCCAAATCTGCCTATAATTGTCTCAATGGCGTCTTCAGTTAATAACATTTTTCTTCAACTTCTACGATGTAAGAAATCAGCAGTCTTATTATGAGCAATTGAATGATTGTCGTAAAATTCGCTTTACACGCTTTACGATACGGATAGGTCATAAAAACTTATTTAATCTCATTGTTATAGTTTGATGGCCTGATGTAATATTACAATAGGGATCTATATAAAAACAAAGTTAAGGTTAACTTTATATTTTGACATCAAGTAAACCTTCACTACACTGTCACCGCTACAATATCTATTTACACTTATTTGCACTAAATACTAAATATAAAATTTATACCTTATTTTTAAAATAGTAAGTATTCCGATAATAACTCAGTACCTACAAGATGCAAAATGTGTAGCGTACACCGTAGAATTTTTACGAATGAGTTGTTTGCTCAGACGCCTAAACAAGTATTGAATTCATGTCGGACAGACAAGTCACGCGTAATTTGTATAGTACGAGACCGATTGCAAATTTTGGTGTCCGTTTGATTTTGGAATACAAATTGTACATGCTTATTTCAAAAATCACATACCCAAGTCGCATTTACTACCAAATATTGTATTGTGTATAGATTTATATGTACTTTTTATATTTTTGTTTTTTTGATTATTTATATTCAAACCACTTTTTTAATTTTTTGAAAACCACACACGGATTTTATACACACGGACTATATTATGCTTTGGATTTATTATAATTAGCTATAAAATTATATTTTGATTAAAACAACTGATGAACATAAAATTCACGCAGTCGGATCTTAGACTAGAATATTTAGGACCAAGGACGTATAGATAATATGTTTTACGAAAGGATACTTGAGTATATATCTAACAATATCGCATGCCACAAAAGCACTGTATTAACAGAAATCTGGATATGTTTTATATATTTATTTTACTAATTGGGTACTTACCTTTTGCAATAAAATAGTAAAATTGTTAAAGTGTTTAATATAATAATGCGTAAATTTTATAAAATTGAATCTATTTTTACAAAAAAATATATTATAGTATAAATTTATAAGTAGGTGACAGTGAAAAAATATGTTATGATTTTTTTATCATTTTTATATCTTATAATTTTGTAACATACAGAACTTGGCCTACTAGCGATAACTAGTTTATGCGATATAACGTATCTTTACAATCTGATAATAATATTATCTACATCTATACTAATATATAAAAATAAGATGGTATTGTCTGTGTGTTACTCAAGCACGCAAGAACCTCTGGTCCGATTTATATGAAATTTTGCATGGATGTAGCTTATTTAACTGGTCAGTCTATAGGCTACTTTTGATTTCGATATTTGTCACTATTTAAAGATGACGACTATTTTAGTGACGTCACTACACCCTTTGGTTTCAGACTTTCATATTTTTAATTAAAAGAGAACGCTAAAAATAGCAAAAGGCTTATACACCACAGCCTCATCACTTTTCATGTACCTCGTTGAAGGTAGTAGTTAGCGAGTAAAACCATTTTTTTTTGTCACGTAGCGAATCACGGGTATTACAGCTAGTAATATCATAAATATGTTTTATTCCGCAATATAATCTTAATACATATATATATATATATATATAATCTAATTCACGTTCCGTCTACGTCAGGTGGAAATCACCATGAAGCTAAAGACTAATAATGTATGGATGCCTAATATTAATACATAACATGTAGCTTTTGAATAAACCACTTTTTGGCTGCCGTCGATGTCGTAGACGGCGACTAAACAGGAGGATGAACATTTTTTAGAGGATGAATATTCATGATTTCCTGCCTATTCTAGTCTACGCAGTTTTGGATAAATCATCTATCTACTAAATAAGGAGAATCTGAGGGTAGTCTTAATGCAGTAGTGAACATTACCGAGGTAATTTATGGAGCTTATTTGATAAGATAAGTAGTCGTTTGAAAAATATTTCCTTGAATCATTTTCATTTTAGTAAATTTACCTTAAGTTTTCTATTAGATAATTATAACAAGTTACTTTATTTTTGGGAGAAAATATTACATGACAAAGATGTTACGTTCTTGTTTAAGTTTTAATATAAAACTGATTACAGATGTTCATTAGCGGCAGTGACTACTTACCGTTAGGTGGACTGATTGCTCGTATGCTTCTTAAATCGTATAAAAAAGATTGTAATTATGAATAAACATATCATAAAACAAGACAACGGCTTTGCGCACTAAAATACAAACAAATAAATGTTGTTATATTGGCAAGGTCGCCAATTATGTCACTCAATTGTGCAGTAAACTATTTCACTTCATTCTATTACATGCCATTTATTATTTTTAACAATACTTAATCAAATCAAAGGCTGTTCCATGAAGGTTGCTCTTTAGCGGATATGGCGGCAATTAGTGAAAATTTGTTAAACTATTTATTATATTGTTCATCTTTATGGTGAAAAATAAAAGTATTGTTTTGAATGGGTAGTAAGTAGTAATATATTTTTAATTTTCAGTTTCTAAAAATTTTATATCATATTTTTTTTATTTCAACATTAGACAATTTTATAAAAGATACACTTATGTCAAATACTTTAACACAATACAGCCGCTTGACTAAAAAATCCTTAATCAGTCTACACCTGCCCTTCAGTCTTATTCTTATCACAGATCAAGCGACTAATGTTTTAAGAAAATACTTTTATCTTTGAATGATGTGTATTTATGAAGTAGACAGTAGTTTTACAAGTATTTTATGGGGTTGTAATGATACACGTTTATGCAAACAACATGTACCTATGTAGTTATATATATACCTATAGATGGGTGATATCGAAGTATTTTCTCAGAAATTACTTGTATGCTTTTCGCGCGATACCGTAATATAAGAAAGGAATATTTGAAAAAAAAATAACATTTTTTTATTATAGTAACAGACTTTATAATTACATTACATTTTATATTTTATACATCTTATAAGTATATATCTGAGATGTATATATGTATTTTTTTATGGTATGGAAGTAGCAAACGAGCATGCAGCCCATCTGATGGTAAGTGGCTACTGCCGTCCATGGACATCTGTAATCAACCCTCTGTAATTAACTCCTTCCATTTGACAATTATTATTCCCAATATCTTGTAAAGATCTATTTACGGCGTCGAAATCCGTAAAATAATGGACAATATATTAATTTTATTTTGACACATGTTTGAATTCCAATATAAAATGTTATTTAAATCAAAACTAAGGATATTGATATCAAATTATCTTTCCACCCCTTTTTAACCTCGTTTGGCAATGAGTTGCACTAAAATAACATAATTATATGTCTTCCATCAATTACGTTAAAGAAAGTTTAATTATGGTATTAATTATGGTAAAGTAAATTTGAAGTAAATTGGACCAAGGAATCACGTTGTCACATACAAACTTTGCCCCCGTTTTTCAACCCCTTAGGGGTAGAATTTCAAAAAATCCCTTCTTATCAGATTCCTACTTTATACAAGAAACACACCCTCCAAGTTTCAGTTCTTTACGATCAGCGGTGTAGACTGTGCGTTGATCCGTCAGTCAGTCATTCAGGGCAAAGGATTATATATATATTGTACACAAACATTACATAATCTAGTAGATATAATATAAAAATTCTCAAGTGACATTTGCATGAAATTTGGAATTGATAAATGTAACACACTAGAAATTAAAAACGATACAATAGATCAAAATAATTTTCCTCATTAGTCAGGCCATAATATTAAAGCACTTGATCTCAATTCATTTTATGAATATTTAGGATTTTATCAAAACCGACAAATTAACCACACTCAGATAAAAACTGAAATTGAAAAAAAAATTAAACACCGAATCAATATTTTACTCCGTTCCTAACTTAATTCGCGCAATACAATAAAATCAATTAATACGTACGCCATACTAACATACTCTTTTGGCATTATAAAGTGGACATAAGCCGAACTAACCAAAATGCAACGCAATATAAACATCATCCGAGATCAACAAAAATCCCGACGGCAAAAACTGAAATACTGACAAACATAGTGATGGTAGACTTTCATCAGCATCTTATATTATCATTTTTATTTTTATATGTCACGATTGTAGTAGTTATTGTCTGATTTCAGTTTCAGTAGTAGGATCTTTTTTGTCATGCGGTTTTTGCTGTAAATAATAATAAGCGTTCTGCGTGCTGTAAATAATAATAATGAATTGGACATATATACATGCTCGCAAAACATTACCCTCCTTTTAAAAATACAGTATTGAAAGCTAATTACGGTTTATTTAATCGAATGATTATGATGTTCGCAATGTAATAGGTATAAATATACAAATCGCATTTAGTTTAAGTTGTCATCATAATATTTTTTGTTAGACAAGGTTTTTTTCATTATGTTCTAGTAATTTTGTTGAGTTCATTTGACTGTTGTACATTAAGAAGCCAATAATTAAAAAAACCGGCCTTGTGCGAGACAGACTCGCGCACGAAAGGTTCTGTACTCCCTATGAAAAACAGCAAACAAATTACGTTTGTTTTATGGGAGCTCCCTTGAATATTTATTTTATTCTGTTTTAGCATTTTTTGTTAATGGTTTAGTTAGTGGCAATAGAAATTCATCATTTGTGAAAATTTTAACAGTCTAGCTATCACGATTCATGAGATACAGGCTGGTGGCAGACAGACGGGCAGATGAACAGATGGATAGACAGCAAAATAATAAGGTTCCGTTTTTTAGGATTCTGTACCCTATGGGTAGGGAAGCCTAAAAGGTTAAATACAACTTTTTATGTAGATCAATCTATTATAATATAGGTTAACAAATTAACCTATTCTTTATTGTTGATTTGTGACTTAAAAAAAGCATGTTATGGTAACTAAGAGTTTACCATTTAATTTAATTGATCTTATCTAACAATCTTAATAGTAGTAGGGCAAAAATTTGTAAACAACATTGTGTTTTCACTAATTTTTAAAAATTTCTTGAAAGACTCTAGAAACTCGAGAAATCGAGGTCGAGAATTCTCGTGAACCAGAACCCTTATGTACTATACATACAAGTGATAATGTGCGTGTCTGTGTGACAGATGAAGTATATTTTATTACCTTGTAGTAGCAAGGTAATAAAATATATTTTTATACGAGTAAATTATTAATAAGCAATTTAATTATGATCAAGGGAATTAAAACAAAGTAATCTAGAAATCATATAACAAAATATTTTTTATTGATCTCATAACAATAAAAAAATAACTAAAATCACAGCCTATTTGAATAGACTTACAAAATTAATTTAAGGTGGTCCGCATTCTCAGTAGAATATACTGGAGTTGGAGACTTGTAAATCTTTCGGTTATGTCATTTTTGGTTCACTTACAGCTATCATGGGAGATTTGTTGTTAAATTATATCAATAACTTATAAATCCTTATACTTATTTTTATTTGCCTTAAACGACTTCGACATTTTACTACGCTTCGCCTTCCTCTAAGGTGTCTGGTAACTTTTTCCCTCGTGTATCAGGCAGAATGATGCAAAGACATGATCCTATAAGTGGAACAATACCAAAGACTAGTGGAGGTAACCAAGCACTCGTATGTGCAAGAGTTGCCACAAACGGAGCAACCATAGAACCAACTCTGGCTACTGTAGATGATAATCCAACTCCAGAGTTTCTGACAACAGTGGGAAATAACTCCCCTGCATACAAATAAACTGTAGCAAAGCATATGCTTATACCCCAAAGGCCAATACAGCCGAGGGTTAAATGGCTGGCACCTGAATGTGGCACGACCGTGATAAGAAGACAACTTAGCCCTGCTACGCAATTGAAGCTGATAAGAGTAATCTTGCGACCAAGAACTCTGTTCGCGACGATGGAAACTAATGTGGCTGGGACCTGGAAGTAAAGATAACAAGTCGATTATTATTAATGGAACTTTAGTCATAGTTTAATAGTTCAATATCGCGTATATGTAAATAATATAAATAATCTTTCGAGAACTATTCACTTATGAAATATTTTGTGTTTTATATTATGATAAACCTAATAAAATATCATCAATAGCATTAGCATTGACCGACTTTTAAAAGATTAGAATGACGCATATGCATTATTTTATTTTAAACGAATAATCAAAATAGGATCTAATATGATCTGAGAACACTGCTAAAGTTAAAGTACTGTATTACCTGTATAGCAGCAGAGATGGCAACGTTAATGAAGATATTCCCAGACACATGGCCAATGTACTGCGACACACCGAAGAAACAAAGGCCGCACACGAACCAATTGAAGCAAATAGCAATTGTACGCGCTCGCAATTTCGGCGTTCGGAAGAGGGCCAAGACTGATGCTCGTTCTTCATTCGTGGTGCTTACTTCGACGGCCATTTTTTGAGCAGAAGTTGATATATTTTCAGTTGGACGACCGTTCCTAAAATAAACGGGATTTGTATTAAAACAGTATGATTTAAGGTAGAAAAGTTGAGACAAAAATAATATTTTATATATTAATTACACTGTCCTTATATCAATTCATGATAAGTCGTGTTCGAGTAATTTTCTATATTACCTAATTCGTATTTATGTATTTAACAAATGGTTTTGTCATAGTACGTAAGCGCATGTAAATAAACATGTTCGTTAATGTAAACATAATTATGAACATGTGTATAATGTAGATATGAGCATGGAAAACGGCAGTCGTTTGTAATGACATTTCATTTTATTAACTTACACAGATTGTAATTATCATTAATTTACAGGATTTCAACAATAAGTAAGGAAGTAAATAGAACGTTGCAAAATGCAGTTGACGAACTCTTTACCTACAATAATACATCCTATTGTAATTATAATTACCTTTTAGCAGCAACTTCCATTATTTTGGTAGCCTCATCAGTCCTCCCTATAGTTAGTAACCATCTAGGGGATTCAGGTAGGAGGAAGTAATAACTCAGAAATAGTATTGAAGGCAATGATATCGCCAACTGGAATGTGTTCCAATTTCGTAAGAAGTAGCCGAATAATGGGAGCGACAAGTGGCCTAAGTTGAAAGGAATTTGGTAGATTATTCCAACAGTATCTCTGTATCGTGCACCAATTAGTTCCATGGTAAGGACGAAGCTGGTCACCATCGTGCCTCCAGTAGCAACGGCCAGTAGAAACCGAAGCGCAGTGAACATGTACCAATTAACTGAATAGGCGGTTGCTACGCCTGACAGAAGTTGAAGAAACACTGCGGCAAGAAATGGTAGGCGTCTTCCAAACCTAAAAGAAATACAATAATAAATTTAATGTTGTAACAAACGGTTCGGCGTTGTATCATGCTCGGTGTGCTTGGCGAGACTCATCGGAACAAAAACAACAGGTATTTATAGCAATCACATAGCATTTCACTTGATTGTTACAGCGTTTAAGTAAAACGAAAATTCAAATCTTGGCACACAGGCTTTAGTAACGATACGTCTTTAAATTGAATTATTTACAAAATTATCGTCATTATTGTTAATTACCACAATATAAAAACATTACTTTAGTACTATCAAAAAATAAAATCTTGATCCTTGAAATATGCTTGACGTTTACCTGTTTATACCGTCACAGTCCAGCGAACTAAGCCACCGCTCTGACGGATTTTATCAAGATCGAAATTTTGTCAATAATCATAATTATAATAATTTTAAATTTGATGATAGCAGAAGAAGAATATGTTACAATGATATTATTATATGGATAATTAGTGATTCGTGTTACTTAAAACACCCTTAAAAGTTAAGAAAGTATGGTCATAAACTGATAAATTATTTTATTATGCCAGGAGCGCATGATACAGAAAAGTGTAGAGTATCATTCACTTAACATTGTCAAAGATTTATCCGGGGTCCGAGGCGATGTTGTACAGGATGTGCCAATTTATTTCACATGACCTCTACTTTAGTAACCGGTAAAATGGTTATAAAAAGGGATACATTTAATAAAACGTGATTGGTACCTGTCAGAGAGATGCCCGAAGACCATGTTACCGACGAGAATACCCAGCATAAAAATAGTTTGTGTAAGATTTTTGAGCCAAGCTTTATCGCATACAAGGTCCCATTGCGATACGATTGTATCTTCAAATGTACTATGATCATATTTGTAGCTGCTGCAGTTTTTCAAACATACGTTGTCGAATTCATCATTGTTAGCGCATGTAAAATTCATGGGTGGTGCAAGAAATATTATGCTCATTTGATGCCAAGCTACGGGAAATTTTACTAGGAAAACGATGAAACAAATCCATATTTGCCATTTCCCAATAGCGCCGATAGCTTTAGTAAGTGGATCTTCTGCAAACATTTTGTTTTTGGTTTCGTTCTCCAACACTGTAAAGAAATGAATAAATTTAATTTATTTCAAAATGCATATAAGTGATAATTGATATTAAGATATTAATTAAAAAAAAAAACGCTTAAACGGTTTTTAAATTCATAGCCCCACATTAGGATTTTCTCCTGTATCGTGGGTGCCATGGACACACAAAGACAAATACACAAACACCCAGACCTAGAACAGAAATCTAAACTCTTCATTCAGATGTCTGTCTGGCCGGGGATCGAACCCGGGACCCACTGCGTGTCAGACTGGTATGGTGACCGCTCCACCACGCGGGTCGTCAATTATTTGTATGGTAACAAATTTCAAGGAAATGTACAATCATATTGGAATTGTAAAATCACTGGACGAGTGTGTGTAAAGTTAACAAGGTAAAAAGGTGGATCTTTTTAACATACATTCATAAAATAACGTGACCGTTCAAAAATATATACAAGCGTTTTTATAAATATAGATTAAGAGATAACCTGACTTATGTCTCTGACACTGTGATATTTTGAAATTACATTTGTATTTAATATACCGTACGTATCATTTACAAAACTTAATATGTTTACACTTACAATCATCACACGTGCACAGTACCCTCATTAGCTCTTATGTGCCAATTAAAATAAGATTCATTAACAAAAATATACAGTTCATTGTAATATTTAAGTAGACATAAAAGTATAATTTAAAAATACGTGTACTATTTCGCAAATATTTTCAGTAATTTTATATTCTTTATTATTTATATCTCATTAACTTTTCATGCAAAACTCACCCAATTCATCGATTTCGTTTAACGGAATTTTATTATTTGATGCCATATTTTACGTCATTTAAATGTATATTTGGAATATTTAGTAAATCAATAGTATACTCAACTAGCAATACGTCAGACCTGACACACTGCTACGATTCTAAATGGACTCAAATGCTTTAAGAGGGTCCATTGTCGGTTTGAGAAGGGGTACCTACCTATCTCATTTATAGTCCAGAATAAGTCTCCCAAGCCTAATATGATATTTATTAAAAAAAACTGAGCTATGATTGAACACAAAATAATACGTGATAGTCTTTCAAGCACTTAATGAACATCAACTTAAGATAACAACACCTAACTACTATATACGGTAGTTACACGAATACCAGACGTGATCATTAATTTCATAATAAGGTTAAGTAATGCAATAGTCTTCTATGCACACCAATATAACAGCTATTTTTAATAAAATCACTCTATAAGCTAATACTGATTTGCGTGAATGATAATACAACATAAAAACGCTAATTTCACAGGAGAGTCAGATAAAAATAAACCTATGTTTTTCGTTTTGATATTTTTATTAAACACAGTTAAAATAATAAGAATATATTAAAAGGTTATTACAGTCAGCTTACGGTTTTTTTGAGTTTTTGAATCGTGTGGTTATTCATGAAAAGCAGCAATATGCGATATATCCAATGTAGGAAGTCTATAGGTTTAACAAAAAGTTAGGTACTGTATAAAATAATTCGTTGGGGCTTTAATACTTTTGACATTCTTAAAATGTAATTTACTAATATAATTATGGTTACCAGGCTAAAGAGGCTAAAGAAAGTTATAAACAGTGTAGAAGTACAAAATTGGTTATTCTGCCATTGGATAGTGTCGCTTATAATTATCAAATTCTAAAAAGGTCGATTAAGAACAAAGGAAATGGCTCATTTTTAAATTTTTCATTCATTGTCACAATAAGCCTTAATTAGCTAATACCATTCCATATTAAGTCGATAGATTTTAGATACGAGACTCGTACTCGTATATTTTTACCTGCATGTATTAAAACCTGTACAATACTTATATTGTATAGGCGACACAGCATACAGCGTAGAAAAACAGCGCCCAACACAGTTGTCATCGACTCTACATGGACCAGACTTCTATATAGATCTACCTGAAGTTAATTTTAGATGTGCCACTTCATCGTCACCTTATTTAGCTCATATTAATTGTAAATTTGAAGTCCAGTAAAAGCTTCTTAGGCTTCATTTTGAATAAGGTTGGAATACCAGTAATATAGGTATTTAACTGTAACGATTGTAATAATACCCAAGGCTCGAAACGTAAGCCATATTTATATAATAATGGCTAAAATTAAACTTTAATATGATTTAAATCAAAACATTGTTCTTTGTCATTGTTGATAATGTTATACAATAATTATGACCAGTGACCCTTGATATGATAATATATTTTTGAAGCTGATATAAGTTTTGTGGTTCGATTCCGTCGGCATCACAACCACACCCATTTTTACCTAATGACAATAGTGTTATGCGCTGCACATGTTCTTGTTTGAAAGGATCGCTAAGGGAGACATGCTTATCCGAGGCGTATCAATTCAGACCGTAGCTAAGACTGATCTCATCTGGAGTTGATGTCCATGGATGGCATTGTCCATTGGGTGGACTGTGTTGTGTTGGGTGTACTCATCTATACTAATATATTATATAAAAATGAGATGGTGTGTGTCTGTGTGTCTGTATGTTACTCAGTCACGCACTTTTCCGATTTACATGCATTTTGCATGGATGTAGTTTATTTAACTGGTCAGTCTATAGGCTACTTTTATTTTCGATATTTATCGCAATATAAAGATGACAACAGTTTTAGTTACGTCACTACATTCTTTGGGTTCAGACTTTCATATTTCCATTTTAAATAAAAAGAGAGCGTTCTCTTTTGATGGCATATACGAGGGTAACATTTAATTTTCTATCCGGAAGGTACTTATCACTTTTCATTTGCCTCCAATGGTTAGCGAGTAAAACCTATTTTTTTTGTCACGAAGCGAAGAACGGGTACTTCAGTTAGTATGTTATAAAAATGATTGATTATGTAAATGCACCACATTTGTTTTACTGTTATTATCAGTTACAAAAGCCAAGCCTCCAACTACGAACTGATTGGTTGTCAATTCAATGCCGTCATTAGATATACATAAAGTTCAAGTGAAGTAATATCATTCTGTCATATCATTTAATTGTAAGAGATTGTTTGGTTACTTGTTACATCATTTTTTAACATTTATTTTTTCCCTAGAAAAACATAGAGCCTATCGATCTAGACTGTATATTATAATAATACTAGCAGACCCGTACCCACTTCGTTGGCCATTAAAAAAAAATTGGTGTGGTTCTTAGTACTAAATGTTTATTATCCAACTGCCAAAAAGAGGGTTATGTTTTTACCGCGTATGTATGTACATATGTATCTAATTGCATGTATGTTCGATTATGTGAAATATTGGTGTAACTACCTTTGTTACCTTTCAAGTGAATAAATTAAATGATTATGATTTTCTGTTTATCCAACACGAGATAAACCAACATATATCTGAGTATGGGAAAAACACACTTTTTACCCGACTGCGTCAGAAGTAGGGTGATTTAAATCAATGCCTCCTCTTGTTCCGTACCATTATCAATCAAAAAACGGCAGAAAATCACGTTTGTTGTATGGGAGCCCCCTAAAAAAATATTTTATTCTGCTTTTAGTATATGTTGTTAAAGTGGCAACTGAAATACATCATCAAGATAAGCTATCTTTCAAGTTGAATCAAACTGCACACAGTGTGTAAATTTGATTGAAATCTGTTCAGTAGTTCATAGCGTCCATAACGGACAAACAATGTGACACGTAATTTATATATATTAATATGTATGATTTTAGGCTAATATTATCGCGGAATTGATACATTTTAATATGTTACGGGTACTCACGATATGCGGTTTTGAATTTCTTTTTGCCGATATTTCGACCCAGATTAAAAAATATATTAATATGTAATTGAATCATGATTGTTTAA
>MOOZ01001727.1:451819-465186 GCA_002930495.1 Cecropterus lyciades | reverse complement strand
TTGCTATTCCCGAGGACTAGGATGATCGGCTCATATGAACGTGCGCCGGCAACCACAACCTTCTGCCAAAACAAAAGAACTACTTCAGGCTAGAAATAGGTGTGACGGTGGTACCTCTCCGTTCGAACTACACTGGTTCTACGGCAATTATTATAAAACATAACTAAACTAAAAAAGTTTTATGTACATATTATATGTTTAGTAGATATATGGATTCTGTGTATTTACAAGCCACTCGCCGTTTGTAGATTATTATTTGAATTGGCAGAAACATAAAAATGCTCACATTAAAGCCTCAAACAAAGTAAATAGAAAGGTCGGAAGAAATGAACATCAAATATCCGGCAATGAACATTGATCGCTGTCGGTCGTCATGCCGCAAGTAATTTCATATAGCGTGCTAGCGTTAGCAAACACGAGCAATGAGGTTTATCGCATAATTTAAAATATTATTTATAGAAAGAACTTCCTACCGTTAGTGTCATATATAGTGGGAAGCAGTGGCGTAGGGTGGAGAGGGCCAAGAGATCATGATCTCGGGCGGCATATTTAGGGGGCGGCAGAATATTTAGATTTGGAAACCTTCTTTTTTGGCCGTCAAATTGCAGAGACACGGGTATGAAAGTCTATTTAGGTTACCCACTGAGAGAGGTTTAGAGAGTTTGGACCCTCCCCCTAATATAGTGTAAGAAAAAAATCAGAAATCAAACGATTTTTTTATTTATCTGTCGCTGCTGTTGGACTCCCCCGTTAACAAAGCTGTAGCAGCAATCATGTCTACCGTTATTCAATTATTGGTTTTTTCCATATAAATACTACAGCAGAAGTGCGGTTTGACTGAACGAATTGTATATGTAGGTTTTAATACTTATTTTATTATATATATTTCTGATCAGTCCTTAAGAATGGAATGAGCTGCAAGCTATTGAATTATAATTGATATGTTACACAAAAAGACTTCGGTAGAATAGTGTTTTGGAGGTGGTAGAACTCTGTCGTTCGACTCCGGAAGCCCCACCGCCACACCTATTTCTGCCTCATAACAGCAGTGTTATACGCTGCTGTGTTCTGGTCTGAAGAGTGTGGTAAGAGAGACATACTTTTCCTGCATTTCATCTCAAGCCTCAGGGCTAGCAACACATAAGTGGCTAACTTTAGGTGAGACTTTGATTTTACCTAGGGTTGATTACAGATGTCCTTGGGCGGCAGTAGCCACTTACCATCAGCTGGACTGCAAGCTCGTTTGCTACTTCCATACTATTAAAAAAAAGCGTGGCGCCAGTTATTATTTTGATAAATCTACTGCATTTATTGCTACATATTAAATTCAGGCGTTTCATACCAGTAAACATTAATTAAACGTAGTATTCTAATCGTTCAATTTACTGGTTGCTACTTATTACTTTAAATTATTACTCTTTTCTTCAAGCGTATATATGAATGTTTCTATGTATGTCCATTTCTTTGGCACGCGCTACAGCCCAAACGGCTTAGCGGATTGTAACGTATGACATATCATTGAAAATAGTGCAAAAAGGGAGGAGGAAGGCCGATTTTTTTTACTATAACGATATGGGTATCAAATGTACAGCTGTACTAGCTTTCATAGCTCATTCTATAAAAATTATATTATATTTATTTGACTACTTTGACAAAAATCTTATAAAGCGGCAAATTAAAAATATCATTACGAACAAAACCATGGTTTTAAGGAGTCGGTTTTATTGTTTTAATTATTTTAACAATGTTACTAGTTACATTTTGGGGAACATGTGGTCACGAAGGTAAAAGAATGTTCTAGGTTGATAGAAAGCTTTGTGATTTGACTCCCACCTATTATATCGGCGTCAAATGCTGCTTTGCTAATGCTGGTTTTAAGAGGGTGATAAGGGACGCACCGATTTACCTCACCTAGTACTCACGGACGAACGTCAGTACAGACATTAATCCTATTTTGGGTTTATTTAGTTCCAAATTCTGCTTATTTGTATTACATATTATTAATTGATTATATTACCTATATGGCCATGGTATGTCTAAACATCGCGTGAACTGCAACCTCGTTTTGCTACGTCAATATCAGAAAAAGGGAACGCGTTATACGTACACTTTGACTCGTGTTAAAACAATGGTTCTTGAACTGGTGAATCAGTTAACATGAGCATTGAAATTGAAAATTAAATTCTAATCAGTTGAAATGGGTTGGTGGTTACGAGGTTGATTCCTAGAATGATGGGTACCTTGTAATTTTTGAGCGATATAGCTTTTATCATCTAAAATTTAACTCAAAGTCAAACCCTGACAAACAAAAACGATGCGTTTACACGACATTGTCAAAAAAGTGTTATGCATGAATAAGCTATGTCTTCTTTAATCACATACCTCACACTATGTAAACGAGTCATGATTGAGTATAGAGTGCTTTTAGTGGATACAGTTTCTTTGTGACCCGCTTCCGTTCAATCAGCCAGCGTGGATATCAAAATACATATCCATATTATATGAATGCAATAGAAGAACGTTCGTGTTTGCGTCAATCGATCGTCCCGCGCCCGGCACCGGCAGGACCAACGAAATGCTACTGAAAAATGACATGGAATTTCAGGTACGTACTTGCTACTAAACTAGGGCGCTCAAAAACCAACAGTACTTTACAGTCGTGTTGTTTCTTATGAGAAAGAAATAAGGGCGATCAAAGCAAGACGATCTGCTGGAGATTTTGGTCATCGTAGTGATTTCGAATAGTGCAATCACAAGACAACAAGTGTAATTAAGACTAATCAGTCTAAACATAGTTTAAACTACAGTTTAATCGATGTTTTTAAACAATAGTTTAAACTACGTTTTTACTGGAGATTGTAGTATGTCAGTTTTTCAATTTATGAAAGCGAAATATTATATTTACACTTTGGATACTTATCACTATATAATTATATGAAATAATTTTCTGGAAAAAGATAGGTATTATTACTACCTGTGTAGGTACACTTGACATGTTTCAGTGTACGCAAAATAAATATATATAGGTAACGTAACGTGATATCGCCTTATGGTAATTTGGCGCTGAGCATTTGCCTTCTTTTATTGCAAATTACAATTGCAATTGTTTCCAAAAGATATAAGTACCGAAATATTTTCTAGAGCTTTTTGTCCATTACGCAATGTTTTCTGATATCTCCAAACATGTTAAATTGTTACATTGGATACATGTATATTATTAAAGGTAAACAGACTCATACATATTGTGTCCAAGTTATCTTTCATATAGAAACAATAAGGACATTGACAGAATGCTTGAATTGATAAACAGAATTGTTTTATATTCTTTTCAGTTTATATTACTGCATACTTTGACCTTTTTTCTCTACAATAAAAGGGACGCGCTACATTTACCGCCGTAGTAGTGAGTAACGATGAGTTGTTAAAACCTTTATGAACATCATCTAATGGAAACCAGACCTCATAGCAGACATTTTAGTTCATAGCAACCTACAGTGCGTACGTTTTGTTCGAATTTTGGATTTTTGGACTTATATTTCTTAAAAAGTACATAAAGTATTTATAGTTATCGATATAAAAACCTAGTCAATTATTTCGTCATACTCCTACTTTATAGTTGATGTAGGATTCGCTTTAAGTTGACTTAATGTAAATATAATCTATCAGACGTATCTGAATAGCCGGCAGTGGAAACGTTTCCTGAAGCGTGGAACTTCCATGATTTATCGTAAGTTGTTTCAGAATCAGAATTCGCAGTTGTTGGCGAATATCCGCCCAGTTACGTTCTGACTTTTGCAATGATTTCTGTTTCACTTGTTACGTATAAATTCTTTGTTTATGTAAATACTATCTATAATAGTTTTTATTAAGTTATAGTATGCATTATCTGTAATAGAAATAGTGACATAACAGTGGAATCTAAATGTTTGCTCTACACTCGCGACGTCTACGAAGGTAGGCTAGCTTGTTATTTTATTATATCAAAGTAATTAATATATATATAGCTCTACCATAAAAAGCTTTAATGGATACAAATTTAATAACGTTTCATATTTTATAACATTTTATGATATTTTATATTAAAAACCGTAGATATCAAATAGTAAATGTGTATTATTGAACTCTAACAGCTTTGCATTGGTATAAGGCAGATATTAAATAAATAATATAAGCCAAGGTATATAACCTTTCAAAGAATTTACATCTTAAACTAGTCAAATATACTACATTACTACTACCCTGTGAAAAGTTATTTTTTGCAATAATCTATGTCATCTATACCTTGATAAGGGCATACCTAATATTGTTAATAGAAAATATAATTTAAGACAAATTGTTATTTCATATATTATTATTTTAGGAGACTAAGCGCCCCAACATCGGGTTCAGCGCGCAGACGAGCCCGGGAACGGCGTCTAGCGGAGAAGACACGTCTTGAAGGCGAGAGGTTGGCTAGGGAGCGGCTTGAACAACGCGTCCGGGAGAAAATTGAACAACAACGGCAGGTATTAACACATATACATCTACATTCCTACAATATATATGTATATATTTTTTACTTTAGTTATATATGTAGACCCTTCAATATCGTTATATCCGTTATGTCACTATAGCGACATTGAAGGTATCTTATAAGTCCTATAAGATTTATTATATATAGGACTTTATGATCGGTGATCGTTATAAGCAATATACACAAGTATGATAGGCATCTTAATTGTCAAACGTACGTTTAGATTTTTTTAATACGTACATAACTACATAACCACATACCTACTACTAGGTACAAAAGAGCTTTCTATTTATCCCTATTGTTCTGATATTGTAGAGTGTGAAACATCACATTCCTTTGCAATTTCGTTATTTGACTCACCGTTTTGTAATTATCATGAATGTGTGATTCCTCCCTTTACATTGTGGTAACGCGAAAACATATGATCAAAATCAAAACTTATAAAATCTACTTTTCATTCACGTTGTAGATTATCGCAGTAAATAAATCGCTAAACAGTAAATATAATCAAACTGCAAAAAGCGCGAAAGACATTCGGATGGGGTAGAAGAAATTGCGTAGCTAAATTAAGTCAATATATATGTATTGTCCGTATTTATATTTCATTATGTTTTTAGGTAGATAAATACTCTATAAGACGTCGTGTTGACCACTATATTTCATAAGAGGTTTAATATATAAAACATAGTTGGAATATCAAAAGTACGCCCAATTTTCGGAACGATTTTACTCGTTACTCGTAATTTATGGGATATATTAGTAATACTAAACAATTAAAATATCGTGTTCTTACATCATAATATAAAAAGCTATGTAATCTATTCCAAACATTTATATTTATTGCGCCTATCATAAAGTTATAAAGACAAGACAGAAAATTACATTGAACAAAACTGTCAATTATATAGGTATTTGCATAACGTCCAGGAGAACTGGAGAAAGTTAACTCTTGTTTAGTACGTGTGACACGTTTAGATATATAGCTTTTCCATTGAATGCTATAATGCCCATATCCAAAGTTGTATTAAAAACTTCACTCACCCTCGAGGACTGTTATCAGGCTGAATTTAGTAATCTTAAAGTTCTACCACTTTTAAGATTACTGTATTTTTCATGGACACCTGTAATTTTCAGTTTATCAGGTTGTCAGTAGGTTCTCTTAACTTAGTAACACTGTTTTTTAAACTTTACAATCACGACGAAAACGTCTTAATAGAATTCGGTTGCTGTAATACTTCTTACTAGCATATTTATTTGAAATTGATTCCCTCTTAGGATTAACTCACGTATTATATTACTAATTAAATCACGTAGTGGGAAACTATAAATCGGTTTTATAATAAACATGTAGTATTAACATTACAACAAAACATAAATATTCACCTGTAATAGCAAAATAACTCCGTTGAACAATAAATTGCTGTAATGTAATGAGTAATATAATAAGAACGTAGAAATTTCTTGAACTAATTTCAGGAGGAAATTTCTAATTCTTGAACTAATTATGACTAAAAACTATAATAAAGTTTAATCGCCTAAGGATTATATTACAAATCGAAATAATCTCGTATCATTAATGAAATCAATCGTATTAATGAATCAACTGTTACTCAACCATATTTTATACAATAAGCTACATTGAAAGTGGTAGAACGCTTTACCCTGGACCCTGGAGGGTAGGTAAAGACCCTTATATTTGACGATTCAACTTAGTACTCAGGGGTAGCAAAGTATCTGTGAACGACTTCAGTCTCGATTTGATTACAGGTGTCCATGGGCGGTAATGACCATTATACAGGAGATGGACAGCATTCTTTCTTTTTTAATCTGTTTTGTGTATCATACTAGCAACATCGTTAAAAACATAAGAACAAAACCCCGACTGCTTAAAACGATTTTTTTAATTCATAATGATATATTTAATTTAACGATTAGGTATAAGTTTTTGTCAAAATAGTCAAGAAAAAGTATTATATTATGTATATTTTTAGTTTGGTCTATTTACTAGCTTTAATTTGATATCCATAATGTCGTAATTTCCTCTATTTCCAGGCGCCATTTTTAAAAATGTGCCTATGTCACTTTCCAAACTGAGACGATTCTAATGGTATGTCATACGTCACAATCCGTCCAGTTGTTTCGACGCGTGTCAAAGAAATGAACATATATACAAACATACATACATACGCTCGAAAAACATAACCCTCCTTCTGACGCAGTCGGTAAAAAAAATGATATGTATATATTTTTATTAGTTACGTGAAGATCTGGCGTCCTACGAGCCGTGGGGGCGGGCGGGAGGCGGCGCCCCCAACCCTCGAGGGGTGCGCTTCACCAATTTACGTGCTTCGCACATTTACCCAGAAGATGAACTAAGAGTAAGTGTATTTCAGACAGGCCTAAATACAAAAAAGAATAACGGAGTTCAAAATTTTAAATATATTGATGTTTGGGCACTAGTCTCATATTACATTAATACACAATTTGGACTTCGTCAATAAGAAATGTAATAATACGAAATATTTATTATATACTTACTTGTGGCGGTCACGTTCCCGTGAAAGGTCCCTTTATAAATCGTTGGTAAAGCGTTAAGAGCGTCAGGTTGATTGGTCACTACGTAACTTTGTACTAAAAACACAGGTATTTATGGATATACATTTATATATTTTCACCTGTACTTATAACCATTATGACGCGAGGGGTAAAATTATTATTTTTACAAATATCTGCGGCCTCTAATTATATAGTAAGCCTCAATCCTCATGTCTAATACCTAATATTATGTATAGATTCCCATTCTTTTTGATACGCATACTCACCATATTAATGCACGATTAAAAAAATCAAACAATGAGATAGTTGCTGATAAAGTAGGAATCGCTACAGTTCTTTATTTTGTGATTGTTCTTAGTGTACAGTTAAAGTCTAATCAACTCAATCAAGTCTAATAAACTCAATTAAGGAATTCGTTAAGAAATACGTTTCGCACATAAGTAAATATTTGTTAAAAGGAAGGCAATACTTGCGATACATTGTGAATTAAATTGTAAATTTACATATAGAAATTGTCTATTGTATTATCTGTCTATTTCTCGACCTATCAATATGTCTACAGTTTTGCGCTAACTCACTAAATTCTACTATTATTTAAAAAAATAGAATTATTCGTGTGGATTACCTACATGTTTCATAATCCCGAAAAATATCAATGTCTTCAGGGCCTAAAACACGTTTAATACACATGTTGAATATTATAAGACATAAGTTAAACTTATCTCCCATGTGAGAACAGCAATAAATCTATAAAAGGTAAAGGGTCAACCAAGTTACGTGCTATTAAGGCGGAGACCACACCGTGCATGACGAAACGTAAATGATTAAAAAGTGTGCTAATAACCTACTCCAGAGTTGAGAGTGAAGAAATATATGTTGTTTTATTTCTTATCGTTAACTTAATTTAACATATTTCATAAATTATCGCTGATGATATAAGTTGCCATGTAAAGATTTAGAAAAACTTTTACTGATTTTACAATATTGGAGAAGTATACATATCTCATGATGTTACAATGTAGCAACTCGAGTATAAGTTAAAATATATTTTGTTGTATAAATTATGACATTATATTCGGCAATAATTTAGCTCAATTCCAGGATTTTTTTAGCTCTACTTTGTACGTGATTGTTTTGAATGGCAATGGTCTTTAATTACATGTTCTTGCATTGTAAATAATCGAACATTTTTATATGTCCCTGGTATACCCACACGTCCGTCATTTTGAAAAATCCTCGGCGACAACTGCTCAATCATGTATTCATTAGTGGTGATTACAAGAAAAAAAAACGAAAGAGATAAAAAGCGTGAGAGATTAAAATATTCAAGATAGTTTGTCATTTGAAACCAAATATCTAATGAATTACACGTAAAACATCTTATTTCAAATTATTTTTTGATTCCGATCAATCTATTGATTGATACATGACTTGTTACTGGCCGCCGAACTCACCTTTCAATATGGCTGATTTAAAGTTATTTCGGTGTCCTTTTTCTTGTTGTCATTTTAGTTTATCGTTTAGTGCCTTTACTGGTGTTACCACTCACGCATTAAAATTTACTTAGCATCAATTGAATAGTGACGTTATAACTGTCTTTGCTTGTAGAAAGTATTGCGTAATACATTGATGTTCCGTGATAAACAGATGACTAGAGTTTACGTGATTTGTGTGTGTGATGCACTGGAATGCGTTGATTTCGTTGTTTTTTAGTCATATAAAATACATCTACTGTACATTGTTTTTACTTAAACAAAGTATTTTTACGTGATAGCAATAAAATTTATATGAACATAGATTGAAGAATGAATCACATCTGTATCACGGTATATTTAATCTCTTTGCTGTATCCATAAAGAAGTAAATAAGTGACTAAGTAATAAACGACCTAAGATAAGACTAAGAGTTTATAAACGAACAGATCATCTCTCTAGATACCTTCTTAATAACCTACCTTACCTTACTTACCTATCTGCAACCTTCATTTAATCACGCCCAACTTTACGCTCGACCTTGAAATAGGGAGCCACTTTTACTTAAAAATCTGATATAGAAATAGAACATTGATTATATTTACATTTTTCTTATCTATTCCTTTAAGCTCAGATGCTGTCTGGGTCTACTTTGACCCTGGATAGTAAATAAAATTTAACTTATATAGACGGGCAGGATTTGTTCTTAAAAGAGAAAAGTAGAGTATCTTAGAGTACATTTTTATTATAAGATATGGGGTATCTGTACTGTTCTGTTAGTACCTAAATAGCATTGTAAGTTTTTCAAAATATACATATAAACAATTAAATAAGGATTGATGGAAGATTAAGAGAAACATAAAAACATATGTAGATAACATATGTTTTTATATACCAGCTGTTGTGTGTAGGCAATTGAATTATAGAAAATTGTCCCGTAGCTTAAATGATTATTATTTCTATAGGGCGTGGCAGCATACGAATCATGTCGGCGGTGGTCATCACCACGTCGGCGCCGGCGCACCCCGCTGCGGCTGCGCGAAGACCCACAGCTTTGTTTTGCAGACAACCTTCGTCAATCTGTAGACAACGACATCCGATACAAGCAGACACCCTACCAGCAACAGATGTACAAGCAGATTCTAGGTTAAGGAGCACAAAGCTTTATTTAGTGCCTAAAACCAGTATATCCGTGACATGTAAATATGACATGACAACATTGTTTTTTAAAACAATATGTATAGTTAACGTTACTTTATGTTTTATTTTATAGTATGTAAGTAGCAAACGAGCATGCAGCCCACCTTATGGTAAGTGGCTACTGCCGCCCATGGACATCTGTATTCAACCCTAGGTAAGATCAATATCTCACCTAAGATTAGCCACAGATGCGTTGCTACCCCTGAGGACTAAGATGGAACGCCTCGAAAAAGTATGTCTCCCTTACCAACCTTCAGACCAGAACACAACAGCGCAAAACACTGCTGTTCTTAGGCAGAAATAGGTGTGGCGGTGGTGCCGCCGTAGTCGAACCACAAAGAGTTCTACCACCTTCATATGAATATCAAAAATTAAAAAAAATGTGTCTATTACAGAAAGTTATCTCACTTAAATATAGGGAAAAGAAAAGAGAGTCTATATGTTTAAATTTTTCGAAGTAGTACCTACAACTTTGCGGTTTGGTTGTAGCGGTACCACTGTCATACTTAATTGTCCCTTATACTAACACATTAAAGCTGCTATACCCTAATCTTTGGGAGCACAATAATGCAAGTGTGATTGGCTCGCAATTCCTGTTTTAACTAGATTCCTTCCTCTTATCTAATATAAGGCTACTGCGATTTACCATTACTTGGGTCACATACTTATTTGCTGCTTCTATTTCTTATAACACTGAAGACACATAAAAAAAAGAAAGTAATTAAATTGTTGACAGTTTTTATATTACAGATGATATAGTTGATAAGCGACAAAAGGCCATTAAAGATGAAATAAAACGGGACCTGGAGTATGAACGTAAAATGGTAATATTATTTTAATTAGGATTACTAAAACTGGTATCGGATTCTTAATTTTCCTTTGTTTTAGCATACCATGGACGGGCCGTGGGGTAAGCCTGGCCCTGGTGGAACTATATGGAGGAATCCTCGTAATATAGGACTTAAATTTTCTAAATCTATGGTAATAAAACATTGTAGTTAAATATGTTATAACAAAACTTCTGTAACATTTCATTATTACTAGTTAATTTTATCAACAGGGCTGGACAGACAATGATCTCTTCGATAAATTAAAAGGAGAACACAGACGGTACAAGGGATCTTCACTTACTTTACCTAAAGTAAAGATAGATGATGATCAGAATAAAGAATACTTTGATAAAGAAAACATAAAACCGCTCAGCAATGAAAAACTACCTCAAATTTCTTCTCATTCAAACACTCCAATCCTTAAAAGTGGAAAACAGAACAGAACTAATCAAAACAACGAGGTTGATAAAGTATCCAGAAACGGAAATAAACCCAAAACAAAGTGTAAGAAGAGTAAAGTTGTTAAAAGACTACCAAATGGGGAGCGGCTGACAGTTGTTCTCGACGATGATGTGGACAATACTGATCGTAATGTTAGGGAAAAGAAATTAACGCCAGAGGAAACAATTTTACGACTAACAGGCGGCGTGGAACTTGTGCCACTCCTGGCGCGACGCAGGCGGGTGGGCGCGCGCACTTTGCCTTCAAGCGACGTCACGCGCCCGCCCGAACAATCTTGTCAGTATGTATTTGATTCATTGTTAATCACATTCAAATGCTATCACAATCAGAAGAGAAAATTATCTTTTGTCAAACAGCTTCTCACGAGAAACCACGCCCATAGTTTTGTAATCTTTCTGTGACTTGGTGTCGAAACTACGTTGTAGGCATTGCAAATAGTAGGCCTTTAATTTAAAGAGGCCGTGATCTTTAACTCCATGGCTAAAGTGAAAATAAATAAGAAATAAATATGTAGGTGACATTTTATGTTAATAAATACGATATTCAATAGCTTTAAAAATACAACGGGTCGAGGTCACTGCACTAATTACAATTGTGTATCCACTGTTTAACATCCATCACCAAGTTTTTTTCTTATTTACATTTAACTTATAAGTCTTTTGAAAAGATATAACGCAATAATAAATTGTATATTAATTTTGGGTTCGCACAGCAGCTATATAAGTATGCCTATTAAATTTTGTCATGGTCTCTGCAAACAATACAAATAGTTACAGTTAATTAACATTGAAATTTGGATTCAACATCAAGGAAGTATCAAATCAGCATTAGGACTGCACTGTCCAGTGGATAATAAGTGGCTCCATATAATATCTATAATCTGATTCCATATAATATCTATAGTTAGTAGGGTTAGAGTCCTACATGAGGTCGGTCACATACGCATTGTTATTACTGAGTATTAAGACAGTTAAACTCTCGCGTAAATTGCTAATAATCGTTAAATATTTATTTTATGGATAAAGGTGATTATGATAAATATTAAATATAAATCTTTCATTCATAATATTCATATATGTACAACAAATTCATTATCCATTGTTTGAATAACTTGGTACGTTGTATGTTGCAATAAGTTTGAACTTATGGTACGCGAATGGTATTCGATATTTTCCTACGGCGATTCGTGTAGATTTTTATCTGACTTCTGTCAAATGTTGTAAATGGCCTCTGTTGTATAATAAAATGCGAAAGCTACTTTGTGAAAAAAATGTCTTAAAAGTTATTTTACACATTTGATGTGAAAACTTTAGACATACGTTTTTATAAGTATTGTATTAATCGTATATGTACATTACACGTCCATACATTGCAAAGTTTTTACAACGCTCTACAATGAGCACTTATTAATGTGTCTTTTAAGTCATCTTTTATCGTTTATCTCATTTTATCAGTTTCATCTCATACAACCCACGTTTATCCACATAATAAAGTAAATTAGTTATAAGTAAAAATTCTGTAAGAATTCGTTACAACTTTCAACTAGGGCCGGTGCGATAAACGATTTTCGTTAATTAAGTAATCTTGTCTTTGATCATTATGACCTTTGAACAAATGTTTAAAAAGTGCGTGTTAAATAATGAGTGTTTGTTTATGTTCAATCGTTGTGTACTTATTCTGTCCTTACAACTTCAAGGTTCTTTAGAAATATTGGTTGATTGCTCTGTTCACTATTTTTTAAACGTATTTATTTAACTTAACCTCATGTCAAGGCAAAATTTGCCCCACAATTTTTGACAGTGAATGTAACGACTATGGAATAATCGTTTTTCTTAGACTTAACTGAATAATTTATTATGTTAAAATTTTAAAAAAATTGCTGAGAAATAGAAATAACAAGTCCTACATTATAATGAAAATAAAATACTCGTAGACTATGCCAAACGCGTTAATAAATGGCGTTTAATTAGTTCATTCTGTAAATTATGTTTTCATTGCCTGAAGCACATTATAATATTTGATATCATATCAATTTCATTATAGTAGTAGATACTTCTTTTAAATTTTGGAGTGCTTCGTCAAGCCATTTGGTCTATCGAGCGTTGCATTAAATTGAATATGCATTCATTCATACATACGATTAAAAATAACAACATTCATTTAAATATTTGGCTTTTTTGTCAGATGGCGTGAACTCCTTGATATGGATTACTTACGACAATTAAAACATCAGATGCGCGTTAAATGTGAACAACAGGAGGTGAGATTATAATTCAATAGTGATATGAAATAATGAAAACACTTTTCCTTAATCCACATTAATAATGTACTTAT
>MOOZ01001727.1:420342-451562 GCA_002930495.1 Cecropterus lyciades | reverse complement strand
TTAATAATGTACTTATTTTATTAATCTGAATTTCCTTATATTTTACATATGTAATCAGGTTGACGGTATCTTCGTATATCTATTCAATCTAAAGTGTACCTATTAATCCATGTCCGGTACATTAGGAAAATATAAATAATAAGCATTTAATAGAGAAAATTTAAATCAATTCCAAAGTGTACGATGTTACTACAGTTATAATAACTAAATATGTTCCAGTAATATTAGTTGCTGACATAAAACAAGAAATAATTGTCCCAATCGCGTTCCGTAGCGAAAAGCTGATAGAGCGAATATAGATGTGTCTAGCTGTTATATAGTATCGAGTAGATTATTATTAAATAATAATGACGACCAGTGAGTAGACTTAATATCCTTCGAGCAGGAGAGTCGGCGTGACTCCGCGGAGAGCGTGCGGCGGCACCACGCGACATGGGCTGCACTGTGGGGCCGCCCGGGCCATGGCGCGCCGCAGCGTGGCCGCTACGCCAGAAACAACCTCGCGCGTCTGCTATACGTTTCACCCCTGAACAATACACCGTTGTAAACAGCGTAAATCTTGTTCTGGAAAAATTAACAACGTTTTCATAACTGTTGCCCACGACTTTTTACGCGCTCACTATAATATAAATATTCAACCCCCATTTATGGAGGAAAATCGAATCATTTCTTAGTGGACATCTAAATCATAAAATGAACCTATTGTTCAAATTTCTTGGTTCTAGCTTTAGTAGTTTAGGCTTTACGATAATTAGTCAAAAGTAAGTATCGTTTGGCTTTCAATACACATTTAAAATACTTATATTTAGACGAATGAAAATGTTTCAAATGTTGAATTCATAGTGTTGAAGTCATTAGTGATAAATTCTCAGAGTAATAGTTTCGAGTGCGTCCATACCGCAAACACCTTGGTACGAATCATATCGTAGTTGTGAAATGCAATACACCAATAATTTTAAAGCACAACTTAATAGTAATGGTATTTACTATAAAAACAACAAAATAAGTCAAGTCCATTCGCTTAACCACTTGAACTTGAATATAAGTGTTCACCTGTCGTTCTTTGCTGGGCATAATGATGGTGTTGTGACTTGTCTTGCCTATTCGCGTACTTGAGTGGCCCGGCTCTACAAAGTTGTAAGAGTTAGATTCAAACTGAATCCAACTCTTACCACTGTATAGTGTCACTAAAAGTATGTATTGAATCATTCAATACATACTTTGCCACTACTTTCCACTATGATACCCTGATCATATAATAAGGAGTCACCCTCACGAAACAACTATGTTTATCATAACAGTCAGTAGCTTGTTTGAATACTAAGTAGTCATCATAATTTGAATACAACTTGGGAAAATTTATGACACAAGGATGTTAAGTTTTCTATTATCTTTCATTTTGTAAGTTATTTGCAAATTGCACTTTGTTCTTTATAAGTATGGCCGGCAGCGGATATCTCAACAAACTTTGTAGCTACTTGACGGTTATTACCTAAAATCTGTTTGTTTGATATCTGAATGTTTGGCATGATATCTAACGCTTATTCAACTCGTATCAATGTATTGTGTGTTCTGTCTATCAATTGTAAACTACCTGCTTGTTATGTAACTAATTATGAGAGCGTATTTAGAAATCAATATTAAAATTATTAAAGGTAGTAGAAGATATAAGTAATTTTAGTAATAATATATTTCTTATAGGTATGTGTATAATATTAATTAATTCCTCTGTACTAATGGAGGTTTTATATCATAAATAAATCATGAAGATCCAAATTACTGCTATTTGTGTCAAATGGACATAATTTTCAAATGTTTAAACAAATTAAGTGTTTTAAATATAGTTACATATAGTTCAAAAATGTATGAATAAATATTTAATTATTTGAATAGTAAAAATAATAGTTATAAAACTATTAGCAATTTCAAATGTTAGCAATTTCACAAATTTCGTGAAATTACTTTTGTATTTTATTTATAGAAATGTTTAATTAAAATACTCGTATATATTCATATTGAATAATAAAATTTGACCTAAATAATTATTTTGTAAAAATATAATAAAATGTGACACAAAACAAACCATAATTAGCAAAATACTAAGGTAATAAATATTTAAGAGTAATTATTGTTACACAGCAAGTAATCTTGAAAGTAATTAAGTTTCAAGATCTTGTGAAATATGATGGCTGACGAATTGGTGAGAAGGATTCTTACTTATTTACAAATAAGGCGACCTAAGAGCAGTCATTACGTAAATGTAATCTCAGGAAATTGCATGTTGATTTTCCATTTAAAATGTAGGATTTATGTCGTTTACAAAATAAAATGTACCCTTATGTTATAAACCTATGACTTTTATTGACAGTTTTTAGTTAAAGTTTCTTCTCGATGTTACAATAAACAAAACGAACCAGGGTCGCAAAAATTTGTGTTGTAACGCCCTTGGTTTTTACGTCAATCATTAGCAATTTTAGTCGTCTCTTTTCCATAACAAAAACACGTCGTAAGCAGTGGTAATGGTATCTAACGGTAAAAACGTCTAATGATCAAATCTTTTTCTTAGGTCTATTTTTAACAGTAATCTCAGAATTAAATTTAACAGTTGCTTAAAACTAACGCGCGTTAAATCACGTTGAAAAAGTAATATAAGTAATCAATTATGAATATCTAAAGTTCCATTCGATAAAATGCCTCACATAAATAAATAGATTTGCGTTAATCTATCTAATCTAATCTACACAGTGTCGGTACCACCATAGGTCTGAATACTACTATGTCTACTGACACTGCTGATATTGCACATCAATATTGGGTTCTACGGTGTGACCACTATGGAAATAAAATACTTTATAAAAAAAGAAAACTAACTCAAGCCAGGGCAACTGCTGCCAATGGACAGCTCAGGCAGAGTTCGAGTCCTTCATGAGGTCTGTCCTAGATGCTTTGCTATCTCAGAGGGCTAAGTTGACACTTAACACCAGAATGTTGTAACAGCAGAGTACTGCAAATGTTGCTATAAGACAGAAATATGCGGGGAGGTGGTGCCTTCAGAGTCGAACCGCGAACGGTGGTAGAGTAGCACCTTTAAAATAAACTTCAATGTTCAGATTTTTCAACATATTCATTCATTATTCCGTTTGTAATTTGATTACCGCAGCCATACCCTTGAACCGGACGTGTTATTGAGTAATACATTCCGGAGCGCACCAATCTCCCGGTCCGCCGGTCCACGGCTGCATTACCGATTGCATAACGAGTGCAACGGAACGCCCATCCAGCTTATTATCTCAGATCACTCCGACTTGATTATGTTTAAGACTGCTATAAATTCACGACGAAGAGATACGAGACAGTTTTATGTCCATTTGATAAGTAATTACCCACTTACTATATTAGATATATTATATCTATACTCTACACTTAATATAAGTAGTATTGTATATATTTAAAATAGCGTAACATTTTATAATAAAGTGTTTAGGTAAATAATGTTTTAAACAGGGTTTATTGCGATACCGCAATAATTGTTTACGTTAACACTTAGTTTAATGCAAGTTATGAGCGAAAATGAAGACGTAAACGAGCAATGTACATTGGCAATGTCTGGGAGAAAACGTAAAAATTATCGTTTTGAGGAAACTGAATAAATTCGTAATAAGGGCACTGGCAATTTCATTAGTAAGTGCATAATTATTGTTTACCATATACCAAAATAATAACAACAAAAAATCAAAATAATTTGCCAAACAAACCCAAGGACTTATAATTATGTAACTATCATGATGTAATGGCAATGAATACGCGTTGATAAAAAATGTCACTGTGTCGAATAAAACTTAATCATCATTGCAATTTTACATTATCAGCATGGGCATCTGTCCATAAAAATGTTCGTACTATACTAAGAATAATGTCATGTCATTTTCATTAGTTTTTAATATCATTGAAATAGAAAAAAGACTTGTAAAATCTATGGTTGTTGCTACATAGAAGATCATAATCAACCACAAATATGATGAGTTATATCTGAAATCCTGCTATCTCTAAAGGGACATTTGTGAACTCATAATGTGTGTATTTTTTCCTTATTCCACTTGAATCAAGAAAAATCAAGACAGCTGTAATGGTGAAGAAGTTGTACCACGACAATGGCGGATTCAGGATTTTAGTAAGCGGGCTTGACCTACCGAAGGTAGGCTTTGAAATAGGTTTACAAAAAAAGGACAATGCTACTTCTTTGATTTTTTAAGTCCAATCTAATGGACTTAACTACCTGGACGTCAATTTGGTGGCTTGATCCCCCAGTCCCCCTCCCCTCCTCCCCTCCCGTTAATCCTCTGATATACTAGCGTATTGGAACTATGAGACTTACAAACTTTTACGTAAGTGTTAGTAAACATTTTAAAGTAATTTCAAAGTCGTGTCTCTACGTGACATCCGTGCGGGGGCTATCCGTACATGGTGAAATTTTAAACACACAAAACTGTGAGTAAGCATATAAGTATGTAAATAATGTTTGGAGAAAGCTCATCATGGCGAAATACCATAAATCTGTAAAATTTGTGCCTTAGGGCGCGTCAGCTTCTTTTAATCAATTTCAATCTATCTTTGTCAGTTATTGTTGCCGCTGTTAATCATTACGAAACATTTTGATAAGAGCATTTCGAGAACATTTCGTAAGCTTTATAATTTTGAAATTCTCTAGAAATCTTTATATTTCTTATATTCTTATATTTATACGTGATTTTATAAAATTGATACATAATAGAATTCTGATCTGAACGGAAAAAGGACTTTAATATTAATACATGTCGTTTTATTTTTTAATTGTTACACTTTTTAAATTTAGCAAAAAGGTGGACAAATAAATAATCGACGTACTTGACGTCGATTATTTGTCTTTGTTTACTGTCATTGTCTATTACAGATATTGTTTTATTGCGGTGAATTAAATTTTAACATGAAATATATGAATATAGAAACAGGTTTAACAAGAAGGCCACCATGAGACTTCACGCAATAAAGCGTCATTAAGTGCTACCTAGGAAGAATGTTACTAATTTTTCTGTCGTGTATCTATGCTAACCTCTGTGAACCCATCAGAGGGAGTGACAACGTTTTATAGCCATTGTCAATGTATTATTACAAAAGTATATTTCACATGTCTTTGTTATGCCCCATGATGAATTAACGCCTGATGAAAGTTTTAATAGTTAATACGAGTCTCTAAAATAATCAACTAGTTTGTAGTTTTTGTTTAAACATTGAATGTACTCATGGAATACTTATCAATTACTCTCAACGCTTGAGTGAGTAGTGACATTGGAAATAATTTATGACATTCACAGTTAACTTGTGGTTACCTCTCTATCACGGCGCATGCTTACAAATTTGTAAATACCAATATTTATGAATGAACTGCAGTTAGTTATACGCAATTACTTTTAAACTGTTGTGTTAAATTAATATATATAATAATGCTGTTGAGATAATTATAATTTCATGATATCAATCCGAAAGTAAGTAGTAGAGTTTCTTTGAAATATTTTGGCTGACATCAAAACGTGTGCATAAATTCTACATTGCTTAGTTTTATTTTATTTTAATTAGTCTTTTCGGAACATACTTGTTTAGTTTTACACTTTCACCGACATTTAGCACTAAGCAGAGTGAAATATTTGTTTATTGAAATCTGCTTTATTCGTGTTTGGTGCGGTGCAAAGACAGCTAGAGTTTACGGAAAAGAAAGTCCGCGTGTCGCCGGGTTCAGTGAGTAGACCGGTCTGGGCGCTTCGACCTCCACTACAATAACTCACCGAAATTTTAATCTCATTTCAATCTAAACTAAATTGGCGGACATTCTTAATTGGTTTCTGCTACTGCACTTAGATATCATTGTAATTCCTTTAAGTTTCCACGAGGTACAGGTCTCTTAGTAAAAATAATATTAAACTAACACTTATACTTCATTATAAGTGTAAGAATACTTAAGCACGTATAATGAGTTATGTTTTCCTTTGCTGTTAAAGTAAATAATTATTTGTTTTTAATTCGCTCATGACTCCAAAACTTTTTTGATTTTTCTAGTATCATATCGCAACTCTACATTATCTAAACTAGGGTGAAAGCCCAAACTAAACTTTTAATGGCTTTCTAAATATATAAGTTCACAAATAAAATATTTAATAGACTAGTGTATACTTTTCGGACTGGCAGGATAATAAAAACATAAAAATTTACTTTTCAGTTATTGGTGTCATAAGTATAAGTATATAAACTTAGGTAATAGCAGTTATTATGAAATCACAGACCGTTCAATCAAGCGGCATATTACTAAGCCTTGCCGGAATAGGTAATTGTTTATTTTGTTTGTTTATTGAAAATAAATGATTTAAATGATGGCCATCGATCTTTAAGCTAACGCAGTACTCATTACTGTATCAATTAATTAATGAAAAAACATTTCCCAGAGATACATTAAAAAGCGACATAAGGCTGTATATCAATAGTTGTAACAAAATTAACATGCTCGTTTAAGTTAAATTAACGAGTAAGTCTCTTGGTTCTTGGATCCATAAAACCCACCATTTATCTAAATGTCTTCGAAGAAATAGTACTTAATATCAGGCGTATAGATATTATAGAAATGAAATTTCGGATCAGGATACAGATACGGATATAGGAATGTGTAATTATGTATTTCGGATTATTTGGTACTTTCGGATTTTTAAGGAATTTTAAACGTAAAATACAAATATAATAATTTGGTTTTATTTCTAAATATCATATGTTATCATTTGCTATAAAAATCAGTATTACCAGTTATTATGTAGGTACCTATACCTAATTAAAATTTATAAGTATTATTTAGTAAAACTGACATTTGAGATTCTATCGCGCTTACCACGACATCCATGACCGCTGCTTACCAACAAGACATAAACCTAATTTAGGACGTCACTCAATATTCCCTAGACTTCTCAAGGAATTTTTAAGCAAAGACAATTCGATGGACATTCTCCACGATAACCTATCAGTTTTTAAAAGTAAAATTAACAAAGTCTTGAACCCAGTCCCATTTACAACCCCTTAAGTCATATATAGCATTAAATATATAAACATGTGTATGTATGATGTATGTATGTAACACATAATTACATATGTGTCGCACATTTACCTTTTTTAATATTATAAATTGTCATTTTGTTATATTTTTGCACATTATTAAGATAGCTTGTCTTTAACTAGGATCACATGTTTTCATCTTAATGGCCATGTATTAAAACTAGAAAGTAAAACTAAAAAAGTAAAACTAAAAAAAAAACATGTCTCGTAACATATCCGAATTTGACTGAAACTTATCGGAAAATTTATCAAATACGGTTACAGATTTTTTTTATTTCGGATATTTTTTTATTCGGTTACGGATACGGAGCTCCGTAACATCCCTGCTTAATATGTATGAGATATCGGTACTTGGTCAACACAAAGCTGGTGATATTACCACACACTATGTCGTATGATAAACAATAATTTATAATACACCCACGCATGTTGCAAAGTATAATCATAATAAATAAAACATGTTTGTGACCACATTATTTATGTTTTTGGAAGTGTTTAGATGCATGTTTTGATAAGGTATGAATGATAGACAGGTACACACATTTTTAAGTTAGAAGTGCTTATGTAGTCTCGAATTTAAGCATCAAGTTTATGGCGCATGCTCCGGACAGCAGAACTTTGCTTTGAAATGAAAAATTACATTAAGTTTCTCAGTATCTCCCTAAAGTGCGAGTTACTATATTTGCTTACTGATAAATTAGTAGTGATCCGTAGTTGGTTCGAATCCTAAGCACGCACCTGTGTTTTGAGAGTTTCATATGTGGGTATTAGAATTTATATTAAATACACATAATGAATAGTTATAAAAAAAATCTCAAAGGTGTTTGAAGACTAGCAACTCGCACTTGGCTAGCCCCCTCTCACTCTGTGAGGCAGCAATAGGTAATTGTTTGATAAATCGAGTTCCATTAAGTTTCTCGGTGACTGTGAAATAGCAAAGATTTTTCTGTAATAAAAACAAACATTATCTTCCTAAATATTTATTTGCAATCTAAAAGAATATGCGATCTTTAAGAGCACCTATTTCAAACAATACCATTTGGTTGTTTAGTTCAGTATTTATAATAAATGTTTAGACATTATAAAGATGAAGTTGATATAGTACGGTGCATATCACATAGCTTTTGCTGTAAATTTTAGAATGTTAGCCGCAGCGTACCAATTTGCGCAGCTATTCCATTAAGTACTGATTTATGTCGCTACAAAGCAGACGATCTCAGAGTGTGATATGTAATAGCCAGTGGTAATATAATCAAGAACGCCATTAATGTTTTATCGAGGTAAAGAAACATACATATAGACTCAAGTGCTTGTACGTAAAGCCTTTCAAAGATTATAATGCAGACATCTGACATACTTCTCACACTCTAACTATTTATTAAAATTTTCATGAAGGTCCTTTTGTATTACTTATTCTTATTATATATCTAACGTCATTGTAATTAAATTTGATATTTGATCCACCTGATGAACATAGCACGAACCGCGTGTCGGAGCGGGTGTCATACCGGTTCGACACTCGTTGGGTTTCTTGTTCAATCTCCGGCCAGACAGTTACATAAATTAATTAAATTTCTATTCTAGATCTGGGTGTTTGTGTGATCGCACCCACTATACCTATCCACGACATGAAGAATTCTAGCGTGGGGCTATGAGTGTCGAAAGAATTAAAACAAAGCGGTAATTACAATGACGACAATACAAAAAGGACTTTAATATGCGTATACCACATACAAAAATCAGTATAATACTCCTGACGCAAGATGCTGCAAACAAAGAATCCAAACATAACAATGAAATATATCCTATGTGGAGCCATCTTTACGAATTAATTATTACATTGTTTTGCCGCGTTTTTACCCGACTGCGTCAAAGGGAGGGTAATGTTTTTAAGCGTAGATATGTATGTATGTATGTACGTTTATTTGTATGTATGTCCATTTCTTTGGCACCTGCTACAGCCCTAACGGCTTGACGGATTGTGACGGATATATCGTTAGAATCGTCTAATAAATGGCGCCTACAGATAGATGGGAAAGGGGGGGGTATCACAAAGTAAGATAGTAAAAAGACCATTCTATATATATATATAATTATGAACAATTCATCATTCTGTTTCAATATTTTTAACAATGTTACTAGTTTCGAGTTAATTATAACGTTCTAACCTCACTGCCGCCCACGCTCTATATTCCTAAAGGTCCCTATGTTCAGTGGCTAAATAGTGATTAAGTATTAATTTGCAATTATACTGAAATGTATGTGGTTATAATGTGTTTGCCATATGCTATACAAATTCTGCAATTACAAAACTTGTTTCCAATTACATAAATAATCCACATATCCGCATTATCGCTACGTGGTTAAGTAAACTGCAGACCTGCCACAGTTGTAAAGAGGTATTCCAGAGGTATCCCAGCAGTGGGATATTAAAAGGTTTATAGTTAATATATGTTTGTGTGTATGTTTATATAATAAATTTATGCACACGATAAAGAAAAATTAAGGTTATTTTATTGTTACAGATAATAACTCCTGTTCGTCAAATATATTTGTAAAAATTTGTTTATTAAGATTAATAAAAAGCGTATTTTGTGCGTAAAAACTATATTAATATAGAAATCACACAAACTACATAAATATTAAAAAAACTTATCAATTTCATTATTTCTTAAATAAATTAACATACAGCCGCTAATTGGAACCGCGTTGAAGTCTTTTCTATTCACTATAGAAATCACCAAAGAAACGCTACTGGTTTTGTACAAATACGTATGTAAAATAGCATACATAAGTAGTAAACATTACGTCAACAGCATACATCTTTAAAGTAATGAGCTTAATGAAAGCGTCGTGTTCATCAATCAGGTTAATGGCGAAAACTACATGTACTAACTCGTAACTGCTCTCATTTTATTTGAAGACAAAGTTACTAAACAGGAGCATTACTGTAATAATATCTCATTCGCTCTACTTCTTTAGTCAAGCCTTTTTAACATTGTTTGGATGTATGGGAAAATAGACGTGACGAAGTTATGTAGGCGTGGCGTATGTGATTGGCGAAATTACGTGCGTGCAGACGTAACTTTCGCTTGAGCTTCTTTAGTTTTACTTGTACCCATACTATTGACGAATTACAAAGCAGATGTAATTCAAGTAAGAAACTATAAAATTAATAATTTGTTAGCAATTATAATTAATTATAATTACAATTTGGAATGTAGCAAAGGTTACATTGCATAGTTTTGAGTTAGTGTTATAAAAGTTACCGTTTATCAAAATTTGTCGTAATTAAAAAGGGGCATATATCATTGAGCCATAAAATATTTCCAAATTTAATTACATATTATCACCGATGTAAACGATAACGTTAACGGTTCATTAAGCCGCCGAATCCATTAAGTTAATATTAAAAATTTCACGCCGCATTAAGAAAAAGGTAATAGTTACGAAAGGTGGTTAAGTTCCGTTTTACATGCAATTACTCGTTTAACAATAGATAAAACAGAATGTCTTGCCAAATCATGGTAAAATACGATCAATGAAAGTGTAATTATGTGAATGAAAATGAATGGACTCAAACAAAAATTCGTACACTTTTATTTGCTTAGTCGTCGGTTTCTGATCCTATGCCATACACGTAAACCTGAATTAGACGCAACTTATATTCCCAACGTATAGTGTTGCATTGTTAACAAAGTGCAGTGCCGTGGTATCACAACATCCTTGTGTTTGGATGTACACAATCGTCGGCGGTTGTTCGGGCCGGGCAGGGTGTGCAGCGCGAGACCGCGGCACAGTGCTCAGCGACCCCGCAGCGCAGACGCAAGTGTGAACACACATCACCTCACCGCTCTAGGTGTAGTCGCGTAGTGCCCAAGTGAATCCCATCGGTCGTCACCATGCGCCCAGTGAGTACAAGTGACCGCTTCTCAGTTTTTAATCGATTTGCAAGTGTCTCGTTATGGCTTAATTGGCAGCATTTTTGTGGTGATTAGTAATTAGTCACATACGTGCCGCACGTAAGAATTGAGTGATTTGTTATCTAATAGCTCATTGTTACATTTCCATTTAACTGATTTTTAAATTTTACAAAGAGGATCTATGTAAAGATTTCATAATTACTGTAAAAATGTTTTAATTTTGTACACATTGAAAATATTCCGTTATTATAAAACATAAACTATGTGTCTTTAAAATATATGTGGTCGCTTCAGAACCATGAGAATATGGAATCATACAAATTGAGCAAAAAGCTATATTTTTTGCGTAGTCGTAAATAAATTTATTTTACAATCTCGGTGTGTACTGTTCTCTGTTTTTATCACACAAAATAAATATGAAATAAAAAATTGGTATGCATCTACTTGACCTTTAACTGCAAAACATACACTTGTAATCGGTACTAACCGCAAAACAAGTGGGTAAAAAATTTAAGTACCGTGTAAATTGTTATGAAATCTATCTACTAACGTAAATATCCAACTTAATAGACGTACGAATATGTTGTTAATCATAAATTAATCGTCGTTAAACCATACTCACTATTTCTAAATTATGTAACTAACGGTCAATGTAACAATAATGATTAACATACAAGTAAGTTTCGAGAAACGTTTCGTTGCGAATAACGACTGCAAATCGCTATGCTCGAAGAGCACACAATTATGAGCTTTCACTGTACCAGCATGAGTTGTTAGCTCTTCCAGATAACCAAAGCTTAGAGCAAAAGTAATATTATATAATTACATACGAATCGCCAATTCATACACTTACTAGACACCTAATCCATATTTTAACCCTGCAAAAATTTTCATATAATTTTGACGGTAAAGTTAGTGTAATTGTGACATTTTTAAGGTTTCCAAGTAAATAAAGTATAAGTAAAAAGTGTGATTTAAATATGCAACTTATCAATGCACTTTCCCCGTACTGACGTAACGCGCGTGTGATGACGCGAGCTCGTTTACATGAATCGTCGGAAGAGACGTCTATTAAGGATTCATCAGACGCTACGCCTTCTACGGGTTATGAGTGAAATATAAAATTGTACTCATTGTTTTTCTCATGTGTTCGCAGTAACGGTCTACAGTAAATATAAAACATTGAAGATGTGCACTCTTTGTTATTCATTTCGTTATAAGCATTACGGTATACGTTTAAAGGTAGTATAGGGCTCTTTTCCGCGGGCTCGCTTGCATAGAAAATGTATTTAGTAACTTAGTTCCCACATATTGTTATATGTATTGCGTATTCGGCGTTTAAATAATACGAAATATTAAAAATACGATCGTTCTGTGTATGTTAAATTAGTAATAATGTTAAAGTAGCATAATAAAAAAACTATTTATAATCGGTACAATACTGCTCTATTAACTAGACGAATTCACGGGGAATTTTACATGTTTTAATCATGCCATGACTCATTTTATTAATAAAATAACCAGAAACGTTGTGCGAATGGATGTTTGACTGTTTATTAGTTTTTAAAACAAAAGCTACTGTTCGAATTTGTTTAAAACTTGGCACACAAAGAATTTATGGCCTGGATTAGCATGTGTGAAATATCGAAATGAATCGCTAAAGAATATTTTATACGATATTCTTCAGCAAAGTGGTAAATGAGATCCACGCGGACGGTGACCGCGAGCAAAACCTAGTTACGTCCAAAAGGCTTTCTTTCTACATATCCATAATAGGTTTTCAATGTTATGGTTTTTTCCGTTACCATTTCTTAACTTGATGTTCGAGATACAACGTTGTGGGTATCAATATATTATAATTATTTTTCACAAACTGCCAATATGGTAACCATTTGACCTTTCCAATGTTGTAAATAAACGTTTAGCACCACTTTCACGTCGAGATATATTACATTTCTAGAACTAATTTAAATAGTTCTGTATAAATTATAAATAATCCTTGGCTAAGAATCTGTCAGAAAAGTGAAATTGTAGTGGGAATATTAAGCACTCATAATTGGAAGATTTCCAACATCTTACGTAACAGAGGTTCTTCGCAACAGTGACCAAGTCATAACCTTATGCTACATACGGGGATGATTCTTGTATTTCCAGTTTTAAAAACGATTTATTTGCTAGCCGCCGGTTCAAAAATTTGTTTCCTGCATTGCAACAGAGAAATGTCTTTATGTTATAAAGTCTTTACCGAATTGGTAGACCAGTTTGATTTATGGCTGTGATTAATATGTTAGATAACAAAAACACTATAAAGTCTTCTCCATTTATTTATTTGTCACCAGCATTATCATCGTATATCTGTCAGTTATATAACTTTAAAGTGAAAAATAAATGAAAAGAATCAATGTCCATCTGAAATCTAATTACACCAACACACAGGTGTGTGGATAGCGTACATCTTCCATTATGAACAAAGCACCGGTCCAGTGAGGCACTTCCTCAAAACAATGTTTTGAGGACAGTATCAGTATAACTCGCATTGTTTAGTATACAACGCCCACCTTATAGATAGTTCAATAGCTACTTACGATATATGAATGTAGGAATTCCTTTGTTCTTCACATAGAAAGTATTAAATAAAATGCTCATATTTACACGGTTGCTAAAAGTGTAACAAAGATGTTGAGTTCAAATGACGTTATTGTCCGAGTATACACTTAATGATATGGTTTCCAAAAGCATTGATGCAATGGATTACAATATCGTACTCAAATATGAAATCGTTGTAATCCAATATTGTAATATTTAAGACGGGTCTAATCTCTGATTGATAACTATTTAAGGTGTAAGATTGGCAAACATTTTATGGCGTTTTTACATTTATGGCATTCACAAAATATTTGTCACATCACATGTAAAAGGCCAGTTTCGTTCTTAGTAAGATGTTAACCTTTTAGAGTTATTTTTGGCCATAAAACTATTCGCAGTCATATTACATTAAGTGATTCAAGACAAAGTAACAGAAAGTAAATGATGTTCTAACGTCTCGTTGAACCGGCTCATTTAAACCAAATGCATTATATTGTTGGAATTCGCGCCGTGAGACAGTGAAAGCAGTAACATACTAGATATATCTTATAATTTTGAACATCATGTTATTCTCACGATGTGATTAAGTGATACATTCGACATTAATACTTACACTATGTTTTCTAATTACTCATTGTCGGTCTCATAAAGGATACATAATTGAATGTGCATATAACATATACTTTTTGACTGGGATTTGGACGCGGTTCCTTTTGCGTATTTATTAGAGTAATAATAATGTTTATTGCCGTAACCTATCCAGCCAAAGTTTAGCATAAACATAAACGCTTTCTACACTCACATCCCCACAGTAGGATTTTTCTCCTGTGTCGTAGGTGCCATGGACACACAAAGACGAATACACAAACACCCAGAACAGAAATCTAAACTAATCATTCAGATGACTGTCTGGCCGGGGATCGAACCCGGGACCCACTGCGTGTCAGTCCGGTATGGTGACCGCTCCGCCACGCGGGTCGTCAAAGTTGGGTCTGCAGTATTAATATTTAGGTTGTATTTACAATTTACTTAGAAGTACCTGTTCGTAAATCTGCTGTGTTATAAAACCATGTCTTTAATGAGGTTTTGAGTTTATAAGAGGTGGTCTTAATTTTGTTCATATGTTCTGATCATTTTTGTTCTACGTCTAGAATCAAGCCAAGATTCCGCGCAGGGCTTACATGTTCTAAGCCCACATCATTTATCTTTATTTTCCTTCTTTATAATTTAAAACTTTCTTTCTTTATAATTTAATACAATTTTAACTCATTTTTTTAGTGCCAATTACTTCTATTTGTATTTAAGTTGGGTTTAATTCAAGTGACGTTTAAGCAATTTTGAGACCACCTAAAAACATTCTGAAGGTCATCATTTATTAGCTTTATAGATGATTGTGTCACCACAACGCGTAACGAATCGATCGCTCGATCGATCGAATTGATTTGACTAGACATACATATCTGCTGTGAAGATCGTGAACACGATTGACCTTAATCAAGCTTTGTGGGACTCCTCTTTGAACTTGCCTGGAAGAGAAGGTTCTTTTGTATTCGTTAGTATCCTCAATTGCAACCAACTGCTCTCTGTTCCTTAAAAAGGAGTAGTGCCAACGACCGGTGTTTTTAGAGAAACCGTATTGTTCTAGAGTGGCGAGTTTACTAGTAATGTTTAATTATTAGGTATTTTATAACTTAAAGGCTTTTTATAAGCTTAAAGGTATTTTCCTATCACGTCTGTTTATATCCGCGTGCGTATCTCTCTTGCACGCATGAAATAATTGCTGCTATTTCTGTGCGTCCCTGTGCGCATCAATACTCTATACTTATATATAAAAATAAGACTGTGTGGGTGTATTACTCAATCACGCAAGAACCACTGGTCTCATTTACATAAAATTTTGCTGATCCAAGAACCACTGGTCTGATTTACATGAAACTGGTCAGTCTATACGCTACTTTTGATTTCTATATTTTTCGCTATTTAAAGATGGTGACTATTTTAGTGGAGTCACTACTCCTCTTGGTTTCAGACTTTCATATTTCCATTTTAAATATAACGGAAACGGTTAGAAATAGCAAACTATTGACGGCATATAAGACGGTTAGGTTATAACATTGAATTTTCTATCTGAAAGGTCCTTATCACTTTTCATGTACCTCCAACGGTAAGCGAGTAAAACTTAAATTATTTGTAACGTAGCGAAGCATATTTATAACTACTTGCTTATATAACGGGAAAGCATCTGTGAAACACTAGAACACGAGTGGAACGATGCGGACAAGTTCCGCTCACGAGCACGTGATTGGAAAAGCGCCCTACAAGTTCTGTCAAAATCAATACTATCGGGTAAAAAATAAGGCCCTACTGAAATGTCCGTAAACAAAAGTATATATAAAGATCCATTAAAATGGGTTAATTAAAATGTTGAATGTTAACCAAATAACCTTAATTATACGATGAGTTTACAAAGTGACATTAATTGGATGTCACACAAATTGCACATAATTTTATTTACATTTAATACATATTAACATTTCAAATATTTAATACCCTTTCTTCTATTTAGTCGTCATTATATTATTGTTAGAATATCATAATGTAATATTTTTATTACGTTTACCAATTCGCACTTAGCCAGCGCGGTGGACTATATCCTAAAACTCTAATTCTGAGAGAAGACCCCTGCCCAGCAGTGGGACAATAATAGGTTGACGATGAATGAAATATTTTTATAATATATATGGAGTATGAAGTATTTTATGATGATTGTATATTATATTTATGTAAATAATGTAACATATTTAAATTTTCTCATCCATCAGCAGCTTGGCGCTCTGCTTACTGAGTGTTAAGAATAGTCCTAGGCTCATTTGACGCATATTATGTACATCTTTTAAAACTGGTGGAATGGGAGATGATAGACGAGTACCTATAGTTCGACCGGGGAGGTATCCAGCGACACCTATTCTGGCGTTTCGGTGGAAGTGTTTGGTTGCCGGCTAAAAGGTGGTGGTAAGGAGGTGACAAAGTTAGTTCTCGGGAGTAGCAACGCATCTGTTATTGACTTCAGATAGAACCCATGTTATGTATGAAGTTGCTTACAACTTACATAAGTTCAAGATGCTTACAGATGTCAAGTTTTTTAATAGTAAAGGTCTTTGTAGTTCTATTATGGAGCCACTAATTGTTAAACCAATTTCTATTTATAACAGGTTATTAAGCGATACTTATTATGAGGCAGGCATATTCTGGTTTAAAAAATATGGTAAGGACGATATACTTATACGAGTAGCAATGCTTCTGTAATCGCCTTCAAATAGTAGTCCTATCTTATCTGGAGTCAAGTACAGATGTTCACAGATGGCATTAACTACTCACAATCAGATGTAGCGCGTGATTATTTGCTACTTTTGTGTCATAAAAAAATATATAATAGTTATTTGTTGGTAATATTAAGATCTAAGTAAGTAGTGGTAATATTAGGATTTAAGTAGGTATTTAAGTTTATTGATTTTATTATAGGTTCCCATATTTTTTACTTACATTAATAATTAATAAATAGTTAAATTGAATTACTTCAAGTAAAGAGCTTTGTGAACAGTATTTCGCGATCTCCATCCGCCGCGTAATGAAATAAGACGTGCGTGTAAGTTCACTTGCATTGTATTTTGCTGATGTTGAGCGATTTCATTCAATTTGTGTTAATTAGGCTATAAAAGACAATGAGCATTTATATTTAGACACGAATAAGCAATATGAAACATATTATTATCATTAAGAACGTTGCACATTTTCAAAGGCGATAAAACAATGCTTGTTCCCGCCTAATGAGGTGTCGTAAATCATGAGATTAGGCACTTAAGCGTATCAAAGCATTAAGGATGTTAAACAGATTTGGGCAATATTACGACTTTACTAAAAATTCTCACAGCTTGATCAGACGGTTGTAATTATTCATCACTGGAACAGTGCGGTGCATTATACAAATTGCCATTTTTGCATTAAACTCAAACCGAATGGAAGACTTTTGTAGAATCCATTGAGAAAGCGGCAAAGTTCAGAGGCTTTCATTTTATCATTCTGTCGGACGTTGACCACCTCAGTAGTATAGTGAATGAATCTTGAATAAAGACACGATAGTAGTTCTAGTTATTCCTATACAAATAAATGTAATTTTTCATGCCAATATGTTTATTAAAATATCAAAACACAAACAGATACTTCCTTTTTATGTTGTTTGTCTCTATAATATGGGACTTCAATGACACTTATGTTTCCTGACTGAGACTTACGGTTTATTACTGAGTTTTTAGATATAGTAATAATTACAGTTATAAAATACGTCATTCAGTATTAGGCTCAGCGAAGCTTGAGCTGCAATTTTAATATTTGATCTTTACCTTTGAAATTGCCGTTCTGCCGTACTGTAAATTTCAAATCAAAATGTTTCTTTTTGCTGATAATTCTAATTTCAATTTAATTTAATTTAATTTCAAAAACATGGAATTCTTTTTTCTGAAATCGTCATTTGTTTAATAGTTAGTGTTAGTAGTTAGTGTTTTGTTTTCATCGTATTCGAACATTTTTTTTCATCATGGATACGTTAAAAATTCGAGTAATTATGGAGTATGAGTACCGCCGTGGCAACAAAGCGGCACAAGCGGCACGCAACATCAACGACGTTTACGGAGCGAACACTACAAACGAACGCACCACCTGTTTGGTTTGCCCGCTTCCGTTCTGGAAATGAACCCCGTGGTCGTCTGAAAACTTTGGTCGGCGATGACGAATTAAAGGCAATTGTGGAAGCTCATTATACTCAATCTATGGCTGAATTAGCAGCAGCTTTCGACATTAGCATCAAAACAATATTGGTCCATTTGCGTCAAATTACCAAGGTAAAAAAGCTTGACAAATGGGGTACCCATTATTGGCACCCAGGGTACCCACAAACTCAATGATCACCAGCGCGAAGTACGCGTCGAGATGTGCCTTGCACTGCTTAACTATATTTATTGAGTGAAATAAAAAAGTCTACAAATAGAAACAATTCGTTTTCATATGACGTCATCTTTGAAGTTTCTTTGAACATTTCATTATATAATACTGCATAGATAACATCGCGATGTTGCTTTGTGATGTGTTTAATTGGATGAAAGTAGCTTCCATTTGGTTTTAATAACTCTTCTTTACTGTTTAATTTGAAAGGTTACATTCAGCGAATAAGTGATGATAATCTTAAATAATGATAATGATAAACATTGGGAATCATAAAACCTAACTCTATTTTACTTACCGCTATCTTTTTAACCGTTATTGTTAGTACCGGACGAAACAAACATGATTGTTTTTTGTTGTATTGTTTTACAATGTTTGTCTGTTTGCTTTTGCTGTTTGTTTGATGCGTGCAGATTGATTCTCGCATTCGGCTCATTATAAATACGTTATCCCTGAATACCACGTCAATCGTTTAAGGAAGCAACAAATCAACGGAACATCGAGTCACGTCCCATCTACGCAAGTCACGAATAACCGAAGTCTATTACAATAATTGTTACATGAGCCTTATTTAGTCACATCGTCTAGATTAAACGAGAAACATCAAAGCAGCCGTCGGTTTATGATTTGCATTGATATATTGCAGTATGTCACATTTTCTACAGACCTAGTATATCTGCAATGATCTGTGTATAACAGTTTGATTTACACAGTCCAAAACAATAGGAAAAGCAAATTAAAAAATAAATATATACACACGTTAAACATATAACACCCCTCTTAATTTTGCGTTAAGAATTAGTTGATTTGATTTTCATAACTTATTGTCCTAACAGAAACACCAGAATTTACTGGAAGTAAAAAATTGTTTTTATTCTTTTCAGAATATTTAGAAAACTAAAAAAATAAAAACGGAGAAGAAACCATTAAAAACGGAGAGTGTAACTCTCACACATAAATAGGTACACAAGTATAAATCAAAGACATATACACAGCCACCTACCGGGCATAGAGGCGGAATCGTATAATAGGTATAAGAACAAATAAAACATTTTTACTCAACTTGTGTTTCATATGCTAACATTACATCATGGTTCTTGTAACCACCCGAAAGGTGTATGGTGTTAATTATGATTTATGTAAATTGACAATAGGGGCACGCCACCGTGGTACCGTCGAGAGAAATCCGCGCCGTGCGTAACTAACGGTATCCTACTAGGGCTGCCTACATTAGAAAATCTTAATGAAAATCAACAAATACCCGTTACAGAATAAATAGAATTAACTTCTGTTTAGTTAAGTGCGGATTAGTAAACATCACACATTTGCAATTTTTGCGGAGATATTTCAAATATGTAGATTTCTTTCGACATTAAACTATGCACATAATCTCGTAAAATCAGACGTACTTGGATGGAACTCAAACCGGACCTCAAGTATGATAGAGTAAAATTATAAGTCTATATCAGTAGTCACTGTTATGTTTATGTTAAATGTTCAAAATTCTTAAAATAATAAATTCTGCATCTGTTCTCATAAATAAAAAGAATTTATTATTAAATTTCTCATTATTTTTATTCATTTATAAGAACATACAGAATCATTTATTCGTCTTCTCATAAATGAAGAAAAATAATTAAAATAATTTAATTATACATCATTTTTATTTACATGAACAAATGCTTAGTTTTAGATAATACCTGTGGTAACCCTATTAAATCCACACTAATATTTGTTAACATTAGGCATTATCATCTTCACAAGAAGAGTCACTCTGGCGATCTTAAATTTAGATAAACATCAGGACTCAGACATTGTTTACAATTTGTCAACAAAAATTTGGTTTCTATGATTCGTCGCTCAATTGTTATGTTATAATCCCGCGTGGCGAAGCCGTCACCATACCGGTCTGACGGCCAGACACATATCTAAATGATGAGTTTAGATTTCTGTCCTGGGTCTGGGTGTTTGTGTATTCGTCTTTGTGTGTCCATGGCACCCACGACACAGGAGAAAATTCTACTGTGGGTCTATGAGTGTAGAAAGCGTTTATGTTATGTTTATGTTTATAATTAGGTAGAACCTTATAAGTATCTTTTGTAATTGGACGCGTGATATTCGTCTTCCTAATAATTTTTTTTTATCTATGTATGTAGTTAGAAAGATTCCATGGTATGCAATTAATGTTGATAGTCAAAGGATTTTTGTCCTGGCACCTTACCTTCCAAGGTACCAGTACGATTCGACCAGTGAATTACTACGGCCACACCTATTACTAACGTTCAGCAGTTTTTGCCCTTCGTTGCAGTGTGGATCCCGGCTAGTATGAGGAGACCATCTTAAATTAGTTTGTCGATCACACCCTTCTTACTAGAATAGCAGTTCTTAACTTTGCTGTTATAAGGTTATAGACGTGGCGGTGGTGTCCCCGAGTCGAACCACAATGGAAACTACCACCTTCAAATCTTTAAGAATAGCATCCCTTCTGTGATCGTCTTCATGAAGAACTATTCTCTATTCTCTATATATAGTTATAGATGTCATGGACATCAGTGATCACTTCCCGTCTTTATATATAACATAAATTTTACAATAAAAATAATATATACGTTCGTATCTGGGTCCGTAATATTAGTTTCACTTACAGATGTTCAGGATCTGAAGATGATGGCGATCAAGTATCGCCCTTGTAGCCGTCATAAACTCTCATATTTTATGTAATATGCTAATGAATATTGCACACGCATAGTAATGTGTAACTTCCTGTGGCGAGATTATTGATTTCACGGATTTCTTAATATGTCAAGCCACGAGTAGAAGTAAACACGCATATAATATAAATTATGTTTATGTATATTTTAAAATAATCGAAACTTATTTTTAGTCGACCTTTATGCATAATTTCCTGACTAATACCGCCATATTTACTTAATAAAATTGCGCATAGATCTTAAATGTTAAAATTTCGATGCACAATATATAAATGAAAAGGTATAGGAGCTTTACATATTTTTCGTTTCGAGATTATAAAACCTTTATTAAATAATTACTTATTATACTTAATTTCGGTATTTGACGGAGGAATATATAATTAAAATTAAAAATACGTACTACATACATACGGCATATACATGAGCTTGCAAGTAAAATGAGATAGCTTTGGAATGTCGCCACAGTTATACAGTTACACGTATCTTAATTAATATAGGTAATATATTGATAATAGAGGTAATTAATCTAATGGTAATTTCTAAAGGTGCGTGGACGATACTACCCATCAACATCTATCACTTACTCCGTACAGAACGTATTCTGCTTGAAGACGATCACGGAACTAATATGTAAGCCAGTCGGCATTCACCCTTCCACCAAAATGCAGAACTACTTCACGCTAAAAAAACGTGAGGCGGTGGTACTTACCGGTCGTCCATGCTGCTTTTACTATCTTTATTTAGTCTTATTATGAATAGTATTGACTCGTATAATAGGTAGGAGTGGTAGTAATTACTAAAATATCTTAGCTAAGTTATTGTAACAAAGGAATATAATGAAAGGAGTGGATACTTGTTTCGTACATGATGAGAGTTTCTCAATATAACGTACGTACGAGCATCACACAAGTGAGTGATAGCTAACAATAGTCCAATTATGCCATGACATGAACCACATAGAGTCGTTATCCGTTGCATTACCGCAGACAATGTTGGTATAGCTCTACCATAGAGTATAGAACGATATCTTACACGTATAGCTACTATGTAACACGACTAAGTTTACGGCAATACGCCGTATATATACGCATATTACATTTTCATTTCAATAATTTAACTATTTACATTTTTTATTCTTAGCTACAAGTAGAATATAATAGGGTATTCGTATTCAAGTAAAAATGATGTTTGTCGTCAATTATTTGAAATATGTTCATGTTTTTCAAATGGAGCCGATTCCAAGGGTTAAGCAAAACACCTTTAATACATATATTAAATCATGTCCCCCTACTACGTATGATTAACCGGTATATATACCAATTAACTGGAAATAAGCATTTAATATGATTACAAACTTATCTTATTCTTACTAATATTATAAATGCTAAAGTTTGTAAGGATGTATGTGTTTTTGTTGTTTGTTTGGTCGATTGGTGGTAGACGTGACCGAAGCAGGCAGAGACGCGGGAATAACGTAGTGTTTTGATAAATGGTAAAAAATCATTAAAATAATGTTCATTACATTATCATGTATCGCACTAAGTATTAAAGAAAAGAAAAACAGAATTCTGATAATCTACAGGTGAAAAAATATTCAATAATACTGACGTTATTGCAAAGTTGTAAAATATAGGATTTGTACAGGCATGTACAGAAACCGCAATTCCAGCCGCCTGTATAGGACCACTTAATTTTATTGCCCACAACGGTAGTCCATTGTGGAAAACGTTTTCCCATTTCTCTCCACGACGTAACTGCACAGAACGTGCCTCATTACCTATTGTCAAGAAGAAAAGACAACTACGTATGTTGCAAGGCTTTTGTCATGTTTAAATTCTAAATTTAGGTGTTTATTACACGCTATACGGAAATATTTTGTAAGTTATACTTTAGGAAAAAGTACTCAGAATCTAGGTTCTACTCTTACTCTTGTATATACTTTAGATTTAGATTCTTTAAGCTTGACGCGTCAATACAGAGCCTAAGTTTGAATCATTTTTAATTATTGCAACGCACATATTACACATATTTTTATTTTGAGAATGAACCATGGGACGTGAAGATAATTATATATAAGTGGTACAATAATGCGTGCTTAAGAAAGGGTACAGGCAATTTATCATTATATGACGTAAAATTATAGAAAATTTTCAGAGCGGTCACGTTGCGCAACCGAGGATCGGGTCATTGGTGTAATCGGGCCTTATTTCGAGTATAATGTTATAGACTTGGTGTCAGGTGGTGCTCGCGGCGGTCGCTGCTCTTATAATTATCCAACCTGGCTTTGGCCGTTATCTGTTGCACAATACAGACGCCGAGTAATTGGTATACGATACGTCGTGCGTTACAATGCGTGCGCGATTGTTCATACGTTATGCTTATTATCATAGATTAAGGCTTTTATTGTTAGACGAGATGTATTGTAAATCAATTTGAGCATATCAAAACTTGATTATTTTAGGCAACCGACGTACATCCGTAACATAAATAAGCAGGATACGGATTCTGTTTATCTGAGCTTTTTCTAAGCCAATTACAGATGAATAACTATTTAGATCCAGTCTAAGGGTTGTAGACTTCATACTGTACCTGTCTCATCTCTATATAGTATGATACAACAACGCGAACTTTTTGTTCTAAGATTAACACATTTGCATATAGTCTTGAACATTGTTATTATAATATTCCGAAAAAGAATACTACTTTGATAGAGCTCGCTATGCGTAATTTCGTGTGCAAACTTGCAAAACTAAATGCGTTTATTTTAAATTAAGATTATCAAAGAACCACTTTAGGCCTTTGTAGGTAATTAACAAAGCACACATCGTAGCCCAATACAAAGCTTCAAGACATGTTCGTGACAAATGAATAGTGTCAATTTATGTCATTATTCCATATAGAGTTCTCCATTCAAGTGCTGAATGCATAGGCATTCAAATATTTGAATCTATATATGCATATCTCTCAATATGTAATTGATTGGTACGTGAGAGTACGAAACACAAGGTATATAACAAGAGTGATCTCGGTGCGCTATTGAAAGAGAAATTCCTTCTTTGTTGACAACCCACCTTATGTAATTATGTACCATTGTGTGTATTAATGTCGTTGTTGATGTCACATGCGGTTTGGCAAACAGCTACGCCTACAGTTCCTCCCATCTTTACGTATAATACACTCAATCTAGACATTCTCGTTTCAGTTTCTGGTAATGTTAGCAAAATAGGTAGTTATAATAAAAAAATATATATCTCTGTTTTTAAAGTTGGAAAACTATTCTTAAACTCATTTCAATTAAGTTACGTTCTTAATAATTTTGTAAGTAAGCATAAGTTAAAGTAACATATAGATTTGTACACATCGTGCTATATTTGACACTTGACAGGTTTCTTAACAGAAAACCCAATAAAGAATTCTACTTTTGTATCTTAGTAAACACTTTTAGGCTGATCTTTAGTTTAACAATACAAAACTATCAAATCTAAATTGAAGTTTCCCGTGGGAGAGCTTTAATGGTGCATTCGTTATAAGAATATCTCAGCGGTCGATCGCTGATGCACTTTACGGGTCAGAGTCACGATTTCATTCGAGCAGAGTTTTCACTGACACCCGTTTGATGTTGTTTAGTGTGTTCCAGAGACTATAGAAGTCATATCATTATATACATTGCTCATTTTTACTTATATACGTTAAAGAATTATAATGTAAAATAACGTACAAAAGGCTAGGTATCTACGAGTCCCTTGGCGTGTGCCTGTTTGCGAATTTTAAAACTTCATTCTTCTATATTCTACCCTGCCATCATACCTATTTTAGTGACGGTTTGGCAGGTAAATGTAACCTAAACCGATCCATAATAAGTCTTCTATATTTTATTATAGTTCCACACTAAAAAAATCTTTGATTTGAATACAGATATACTCGTATTGCAAGGTAAGCTGTGTAGGATACCTATTTATTTATTAAAAAGCATTACGTATCATTATTATAAAATATTAGATACATTTATTGTATATCGAATAATACAATAAGCAATAGAACGATAACGATACTATCTGAATGATGAGTTAAGATTTCTGTTCTGGGTCTGGGTGTTTATGTATTCGTCTTAGTGTGTCCATGACACCCACGACACAGGAGAAAATCCTACTGTGGGGCTATGAGTGTAGAAAGTGTGTGTTTTTTATAGGTAGGTAATAAGATAGGTAATTTATTGTAAAAAAGAGACAAACACATTTATTGTTTATTAGACTATGTACAGATTGTAAATAAATAGTTAATGGTACTTGATCTGAAAATGTTTCGGCTACGTTCAATACCTACTAGACATTATATTGGAAATATATACATAAGATAAAGGTTCTTAAATGTAGAACCCTTTGTCATTCGACTCCAGAGGCACCACACCTATTTCTGTCTAATAACAGCTGTGTTAAGCGCTGTTTCGTTTTGGTTTGAAGGTTGTGTAATTATGGTAAGGGAGAATTAGTCCTTAGTACCTCTTCCATTTTACTACTAGTTCCAACTTAGTCCTCAGGAGGAGCAACGCATCTGTGGCCAAATTCAGGTAAAATTCCAATTTTATCTTGGGTTGATTAGAGATGTCTATGAGCGGCAGTTACAAACAGGGTGATATGCAATTCTCAACTGCTATTTCAAAATTATTAAGTTTAATTTTATTATTTAAGCATATCGCAGGTAGGATTTTCCTAAATCTATCTTCTTTCTTCCTAATCTATCTGTATGCAATTAAAAGCAGGAGCTAGCTTTTATTGCCCATGTAATAAACTAGATGGTCAAAAAAAAAGTATTCCAAAAAAAAACACAAACCCGCTGAGTTTCTTGCCGGATCTTCTCAGTTGAGATCATTTTCCGATCCGGTGGTAGTGTAAGAAAACATATTGTAAATGACAATTTGTAAGTGCCCCCGTAGGCCTATGCAAAATAAAGACATTTCATTTCATTCATTTCATTTCAAAACTCACAAAAATTCATCGTACAATCAGTCTATTGTGTTTTAGTGTTATATCACCCACGCATAGGTGGGCCTCAGTTTGTTATTGATTTTGACATTTGCTTTGTCGATGGCGACTTCTCCGTGACTTACAGTTAGAGAAAGCGTCGCCTTATCACGAAAGGAAATTTTGTAAGCATTACACATTCTTCATTATCTTCTGCTAGTATTGGGTACATATATCTTGTAATATACTTCTATACTTTTGTAATAAAGTAAAAAAAGTATTGACTTATATTGCAAATTAAGAATCATTGACCATATCGTAATTTGTACGCAATAAAACTACGTAGTAAGTAATCTAGAACGTCGTAAACTATCCATCTACTCTTAACCGTATGTTACGTATGTTAAATGTTTCTTCGCGTTATGAGAACTAGTTTCTGCTCAGTGATCAACTTATAGCGGAAGCTAGGAGGCGCATTTTAAAAGCCATTCTTCTAATCTTCCTACATTGTATGTTCTTAAATGTGAAGTACTGGTAAATGTCGTAATGAAAAATGTCACATATTGACTCGATCTGGGGAGAAACAAACCGAAGAATGCACAACAATTGAGTTCGGTTGCCTTTTTGCCAACATGATAACAACATTAAAGAGCGGAAAATTCAAGTTACGTCCCGAACGACACAAACCCCCACGCTACGACAGTGTTAAGTAGAAAGGTGAACCAGTACGATTCAGCCTCGAAGGAACTACCCTTCTACCTTTTTCTAGCGTGAAGTAATTCATGCGTTTCATTAGAAGGGAGTGGATGCCGGGTGTTAATCTGATGCACAAGGCGACCGTTTTAGTTCTCAGGAGTGACACTTAATATCAGATGGAGAGTATTCTCGTTTACCATTTCAATTGTACCTATAAGAAAGATTATTTTTTGTGAAACAGATAAATAGTTAAATCAGTCTCTGGTAATTCATATACTTCATAACATTAGCGGTCGTCCCTTCATTGTAACACCTTATTGTAATATTGACTTAATAGTATTTTAGTGTTGCGTTTCTATCCTCATAATTATACTAAAAGCAATTGTACAAGTTCCAGCTGTTTGATAAATGAGTAAGATTCTTTTAAGATATCAAATACTTATCGTGTATTATGGGACTAACAAAGGGCATCGACCTTCTGTAGTTGTGTTACATCAGAGTGTTCGACAACAATGGTATCCACTTGATTAATTATAATCAATGTTGAATTGATAAATGATGTAGACGTAGAACCGTAGAAGTTCCATCAGGGTCACGTAAATGTAATTATGGCCACGCTGTTTTATTTGGTAAATGGCAACAACAACTCAAAGTCTCCCCGATAATCAACCCCCAAAAGGGTCCTTGCTGAAGTCGTCCATTGTTGAGTTGCTACCTCTAAGGATTACATTGAAACACCTCGTATTTACTTGTATTTTGCATTACCATACCCGTCAAATCTAAACTGAACTTATCTTTTTATTATTAGGCAAAAATTGTTTAATAAGTAGGTAAAATTTTGTTACGAGCTTTACGTACTTTAAACTTCTTCCATATTACGAATGGGTAATAGTTCTCGGCAAATAAAGACAGAAATCCTCACATATCACAATTCGTGCCACCATGAAAAGATTAGACGCACATTGTGTAATCGACCCACAAGAAAACAGTCATTGTTCCACATCACAATAACGATGTAACCAGATTCTGCTAAAAACGTTAAAGAGCATGGAAAAATGGGGAAGTAATACGTATTAAGTTTATTGGAGCATTTTAAATTGGATCCAAATCTAAATAGCATGCAGAATTGGAATCTACACACTACCTCCGCCAATTAAAGTTAATCGATTCACTTGACTTACCAACTCACTTAAAATAATAAATATATATAAATAATATAAGTTTAAATAATAAATATATATTTATTATTTAAATTTAAGTAACTTCTATGTTACTTATACTTATACACACACATATATGTATACATATAAGTATAAGTAACATAGAAGTAACTTACGCTGAATTTAACTTAAGAATTTCTGATTTATTTTTAATCATATTTTAGTTAATTTCTTTATAGTTATTTTCAGGTTAGATATTTTTTACTGTATTTAATGAAATTGTATTCTAAATTCTCATTATTCCCATTATTTATTTTCAGGTGCTGGCCTTCATTTTTCTTGCATTGCTGTCATTTGTAGCATCGCAAGAGACTGTTAATAGTGATGACAAACTTAATAGTATAGAACCGAAACCATCCGTGCGATTAGATCCATATATTAGAAAAGCTCTACTAAAGGCACTCAGTGAATTAGAAGAGGGTGAGACTTTCACTGATTCGGAGACCACGGATGGAACATCTACGCAAAATACAGAACTTCTTAATACCGACGACGATTCAACTACCGTGCAAAATGCGAAAGAATCCATAAGAATCCATTCATTTATTGTAAATGGACAGTCTGCATTTGATAACAATACGAATACATCACCAATGCTAATCGACAGCAACATATCTATTCTCAGTACGACTGTTGGCAACGTTGAAAATCAAGTAACTGCAACTCTTCCGACACAGGCTCCATTTAATGAAATTTTTCAAGCGAAGGAGTCAGTCAATTTCCAACAAGTACGTAGCGTCCAAAACTCGGCAAAATCGAATAATCAAATTATTGTGAGTAATAAAGATACGACGTCAAAACCAACCACTACAACGACAACAACAACTACCACAACAACGCCTAAACCGACCCACAACGCAGATGGTGAAAATATAGAAGAAGTTAATAAACAGGATGTTCAAGTATTTCAAGCTCCTTTAGTTGCCGCTTTCACCGTTCATCAAGATGCACAAGGATTGCCGAAAAAAGTCATACCACTTTACCAACAAACTAACGTTCAAGACACACTAAAACCCTCACTAGCTCCAAATTTTGCTAGTGATTTACTACCTTTACAAAACTTTCCTGTAGAGAAAACTAAAAGCCCTCCAGCTGAATTTGTAAGCCAACAGCTTATCTTACAAAAGCAACTTGAAGAAAAACAAAGAATTTTGGAAGAACAGCTCCATCTATTACAGCTTCAGCAAAGACAACAAGAAGAATTATTGAGGAAACAACAATTTCTCTTTCAACAAAAGGAAGTACAAAGACAGCAACAACTTTTATTTGAAAACGAGCAGTTGAAGAGGCAGCAATCTGGGTTAAATCAACAAAAAGTACAAAATAATCCGCTCGTAAATAACTTACAATTACAAGCTTCTCAAAAAAGCGTGCAACAAGTTCCTAGTGTCCAACAGACCAATGGATTTAGACCTCAAAGTCAAGTATCTATTCAACCCAGTGTATCTCTAGACGCAACGAATACTGTAGCGAATCAACAACAATTACCTAACCGTGAAGCTGTCGATTTTCTGATTCACTTACGTAGTCAACAATCTCAACAATTTCCGTTACAAGAGAACCATTTACCACAGGGCATTAGCAATTTCTTGCAGCCAAACACAGTACAAAATTTCCATCAAGGTCCCGATTTTAATCAATTGAGGCTCTCTGATGATCAAGTTAGACAAAGACAAGGTAATCGTGTCTTTAGACAAGAGAGTGGAGTTGGAAATTTTGGTTTTAACAACCAAAACTTTCAAAGATTTAATACACTTGGACCAATATACACAAATCGTTTTATACCAGTAAATAGGCACAATAAGTTCAATCCTGACAATGAGCTAAAACAATTGTTGGCGCAGAACGGTCTTAATGGAAGAGCTCATGAAGACTTGAATATAGTTACAAAAGTTTTGTCTTTAAATCATGGTATACCGATTAATAATGTATCGAACAGATTGCCTTTCGACAGTCGAAGACATGTGAGAACGTCTCTTTAAAAATTTTGTTATAAGAGTAATAACTAAAATATTTGTAGGGATATTTGGAAAATTTGAATCTTAGGTCTTTATTTTTACTCTCAGTTACTTAAACAATATACATACACAATTATTTATAAGTATGAGTAAGACTAAGATACAAACAGCCAAAGAAGTTAGCACGATCGAATTAACTTCAAGATAACTCTGTTACTTTAATAGGTAATCATTCTGTCTTTACAAGTAAACATTGTTACGATTATTTTTAACGATTTATTTATTTTTATATGTGTAACGTTTGAGAACTGCCATAAGCTAGTACTAGATATAGATTATAATTAATAAGAAGTAATAGTCGTAAATCCATTGTACCTAATATTCAAAAAAAGCCGGCGCCTTTAGCCTCTCTTAAAAATAAAATTTAACTTGGTGTTTCAACCTATGTGTAAAAGATAAATATTATACCATATCTATGATAAAATAGAACAATTTACTGTACACCGAAAAATAAAGAGTGTAAGATATCATATAAAGATTATTATAAGAAATTTATTTACATATAGCACCAGATTTAGAACAAGTCATATTACTGTATAAGATTGTAAATATACATTTGTAATAAACTTGTGCTATTTTTTTTTAACCTTTTTCACAACCAAACCTTTTTGAAACCAAGAATGCAAATTCAAATATGAACTCACAAAGATTTTGCTCCATGCAATATACCTTTACATAACATATATATCTATTATCTATGTGTATGATATGATATTACACACTTAAATTCATTTCACTACGTTATTTAATACGGAAGAAATATAGTACGTATCTGTTTTTAAGAAGCAATAATAATAATAATATTTATTTTTAACCTATTATAAGTATGAATGTATGCTATTGAAAAACAAATAAGTTATATTAGTTAAACATAAATTAACATAGGAAAACAGAAAAAAACTTAAAATGAATCCTGTAACTATACATATATATATACACAAAAAAATATATAATAAATAATCTAGAAGCCATCTAGAAT
>MOOZ01001727.1:391617-403721 GCA_002930495.1 Cecropterus lyciades | reverse complement strand
ATATTTATATTATATATATATATATATAAACTAATGGACATCTTTTATGAAAATTGATTATTTCTAAATCATAGTCATTGCTCAAGCAACAATTTGATCATTATTACTAAACTAATATGAAATGTAGGTAGGTTTGTTTTATGACTTAGGTAAGTAATCAACAGCTCTTTAAGAAATTTGGCACACATGTGTTGTTCTTTAGATCCCGGAAACATACAATTCTTGATTTAGAGTAGAACTTACGTATCTACTTACAAAAAGACTGCCGCGAAAGAAAAATTTATATCTGGACCTAAATTTCAGTGACATAATTGTTGTTTTATTTGTCTGAATGTCGTGACAACTTTTACCGAATAAGAAGATTAAAGATTTAAGTTAAAGCCTCACACACTTGGAACAGTCTGATAAATAAAAATAATAACATCGACAATAATTACATATCAAGTAAGTCACATACATAACACAGGTGTTTTTATTTCACGTCCTGAGCATATCCTGTTGCGGTTCAATTACCTATGTACTTATTTTGGAATAAAAAGTAATAATTAATTATTATAAAAACTATTCCGTCGTTGCGGTCAAAAGTAAAAAACTCGAGGGTCATTAGGCACGTAAGTGTGCTTATAGTATAGAACAGGGGTAACCAACTTTATCGTGCGCGAGATCTACTATTCACTAATTAGAGTCTGCGATCTACAAATTACAAATTTATTCTTCGGTTCCCTAGGAATTTCGTTCGTTATTATTTTTCTCAAATTATTTTCTTTGTTTTGCCGCGATCGGCTGGTCAATCTTGATAAACGGGTTGACTACCCCTGGTGTAGAAGGTGACAGAAAATTGACTAAAAAACTTACCAGTGTGTGCATTGTTTGTGACGTGTACGTTATCGATGGGGTCGTCGAAGCCCACAAACGTGATGTCCGGCAGCGCCACCTGCTTCACTCGAAGCACATTTATGTTGATAGGACTCTGGTGCTTTCCCGTACATTCCCGGTACCGCTCGCCCCAGTGAGTGGGCCCTTGTGAATAGATACAATTAGTAAATATGTAACATTAGAGTAAAGGTTTACTATTTATCGATTTTTGTCTCGAAAATTTTAATATCGTTTGAAAAAGATCGAAGCAAAGCATGACATTGAAAAATGTACCTTGAAAGCTAAAACAAATAAATTGTTATATGAGTAAAAAAATGGTATAATCATTAAATTCATCAAAATGTAGGTCACATTTTATGCAGGTTATTGCTAGCCTGCAAACTTTGATGTTTTGCAATTTTTTTCGTTCTATAACAGTATTACATTCAAACGTAAGTAACATTCCTTTATTGCAACAAATGACATGTTCCAACTTAGTGTACTCAAAAATGGCGATCTTCTTTTGGCCGAAATTGAAACTGCATCGAAGTCTACGGTAACGACTCCTTATGTGAAATCCAAGACATTTTCTTTTAATTATCTACTAACAATATTAAATATAATAATTACCTATCACTCCATCATAGCCGAAGTCTTCACCATGTGTCAGTTCAAGCGCTGAAATTTATTCACAAAATTAGTTCAAAGTACGTAAAATACATTACTCAAACTCATAGTAGGTACATTAACAGAAGTAACATTACATTAATAATAAGAATAAAACCTTAATATTTGGACTTAAAATAACTACTCCAGATTTATTTTACTCCTTTGAAATAACTGCAAGTAGGCATTTAGGTATATAATTATATACCAATCAACACAATGTCATAAATTTGTTCCTGTAAATTTGAAGCTCTACACACGCTGTTATAATTTATATACACTTAGTTATAATTTACCTATACTTAAGTAAAACGAGTGCTTGTTGTTGGTACCCACTAAATAAAATAATTTCATAGGTATGCGAACGAATAGCAGCATTCCTCTAAGTACATGACATGAACAAGTGCCTTTGTATTCAGAGATAATACCGGAAAATTGTGATTACGCTAGGAAATGATCCACATGGGTGTAATTGATGTAAATAATGTTGGAGTGGCCACTCCTACACAATGATATTCTTTATAATCCAAGGCTCGTGGTTGCTTTATTACGTAAAAAAAAATCAGACAACAATTTATTTTTTGAGAACATTTTTTTTGTAAATCAATTTCATTATTTTTTGTTAAAAAATAAGTTTATTGTTCGACCAAACTATTTAAGTAATATTTCGAGTATCGACGTAGCTATTAGTAGAAAGACAAGTTACACATGAAAATGCACATCCATGTTACTACAGCTTTGTCTGTATGGATCTCTACATACGATATTGAATGCACAAACTTCAAATATTTTCAGGATAAGCAAAGACCATTTTGTGTTACTAACTGTGTAGTCTATTTTAACATGATAGTGCCGTCCAAACAAGTTCCGTCGTTTTCAATATTAAACATTACGACGGACCTGAAGATTTAATAATTATTTTTATTACTCTATACCCTACGTATTCCCGGAAAATGAAAATTAATCAATGGCAATTACTTTCTAATTATAAACCGACAGGTTTATTGCATGTAATTGTATAGATGTAGCACTTAACTATATTAGTTTATGAACAGCAAAAAGGCAAAAACTTTACATATATCCACGTAATACCAAAAAGATTTGATAAAATCATAAGACCATTTGCCTTGAAGAGTACGATGTGTTTTTCACCTTGTTGCTATGGCTCAAGGTGTTTATTAATCTTTTTTTATGCGACAACTTTTTGCTGGCCCAGAGATGCCATCACCTCCTCGCCATTGACTCGAATAAGTACTTTAACTTCTAATAAGGATAACAGCGTAATATACCTACATTTCTTGGAAGATACCTAAAAATGAGTTCATATACAAAAAATAAGTTCAAGTTCATTAAGTTTATTTAAGTAAAAAATGTGTACCTAACAGACGTAAGTCCATCCTACCTAACTTACACTACCAAATTTTAGGAGTAATTGATTTATGTAAAAAGCTTCTTCAGAGTATGCTACGGGACGATAAAGTCAGGGATGTCATTACCATACCCTCATTCACAATGTGTTTCTGAGCATTAACAACTGTTACCTAAATTATAATGTACAAATATGCCTTTATGATAGTGTGAGGAAAAGCCCCACTGAACCTGATAAGCTTACCAAAATCTTATTAATTAACTACCCCTTTTTATGCTATCTTAATATGTGTATGTGTACGTTATTTAGTTTATATATATTCAAACTATAAATTACAATCAATACTACATTATATTTTAAATAACAACTACATGAAAGACAAGCATATAAAGGGACTTCATAGCACATTTCACGGCTAGTCATGTTCCTATCAAGTACTCGTAGTTTGGGTTATTGTCTAAAAAACAGGTCGCTGTCGATAAAGTTTGCCGTAACCTACTAAAGCGTATCAAGTTCATTGATAAAAATAATTACAGCAATAGGTAAGTGTCGGTGTTGATATTGACCTTCTCTTGTTGCCAATGACCACGTCACGAATACTTTGCATCTACTTATAAAAATTATAATGATACAAATGGAGCATAAACATTTTTTTTGTTCTACATAACTGTTATCTAATTATATAACATTAAGCGGAGAAACTTCAAATAGCTCTAATAGATGTCTGGATTTCTAGTGAAAAATACTTAATGTCTAAGTCCTCGCAGCTTTCTTGCGATTAAGTTAATTAATGAAAGTGTATGTAATTTTACTACATATAATAAAAATTCCTATAGTATTTACGTGAATACAGATACATATCGCCTTATATCAATAGACTTAGTATAAAAGATCACAACTGCAGCCAAACGCTTGTATAATAATAATACGAGTGTGTATCACGAGGCGCCAAAATATTCTGATCAAGTCATAGGCATCCATGTTATTTTCGCGTTCACCGTTCATCTGTACCATGACAGATTTCTAGACTGCAACATCGTCGAAAGCAAATATACAAAAGATAATTGGGTTTCGGTACACTGTGAAATACCTTGGAAGGTTTCACATTGTGTCTCTTAAGCAATTTACACGGATGTAACTGAATCTAGAGGTCACTGATTCTTAAGGTTTTGGTATAAGATTTAACGCCATTATACTTTCAAGTAATTTTAGTATTGATCCCACGGTTTTTACCTTGATTCATTGTCCAAAATTATATATGCATTACATGACTAAATTGGAATAAATCATTTTGTTCCTGTACTTTTGACGCCCTTCAAACCAAAATATACTGTTAGCACTTAACACGGTTGACGAAATACAGAAATTGGTCTATAATCGAAATCTTCACCGCAATGTCCTGTCTTGAAGCCTATTACAAAGCCCTGTCGTCAGAAAAATCAGGTATTTCCTAAACTTCATATTTCAGAGGAATCTGAATTTGGATGGCTACTCCCGCATTCTAATTTGTAAATAGCAATCTCATCAATATATCAAGAAGATTGTGGATCTTCAGCAAAATGCTTTCGAACATAATATGGAGAGTTTTCCAATTTGTTAACGTTTCCTTTCGTCCAGGTTTTTTATTTCCGTTGTGTGTACAATCTTATCGCAACCATTGTAAGGTTTACAGCATTGCATGCAGTCAGGCGTGCTTCCCGTTGTCGGTTTAACATTGTATCCCTACTTGTTACTATTGAATTCCCTAGCAGCCAAGCTCAATGTGCTATCGTAAATCTTAATTTTGATTAAAAATCTAAATACTTTTTGTCCGCAGATTTGTTCATTACAATTGTTCAAAAATATATTTAAATGTATTATAGATATTCTTGATATGTACTTTCTAATCTTTTAATACACTGGAATACACTGGTTTCAAATATCTATACAGTGATACCACAACTTATGCTACCCAGACTTGCGCGACCCCGAAGTTACGGGATTTTCAATTTACAAATTTTGGAAAATATAGACTCCACCGATAAGCTCATTTCTTCAACAAATAATAATATTAGCATGTTAAGAGGGATTTTTGCAAGAGTCAATCAAATTTTGACTCGTTAAACTGCTTTGTTAGATTTTATGAAGTCTTTTACAATTTCAAAGTTGTAAAAATTTCTTCGGTTGATAATTTTATATTTGTATAATTTAGGATTTTAATAAACATATATTGTCTTATTTGCTTTTCTTCAGTTTTCGCCCCATACGAAATTATACCCCGACTTACGCGAATTTGACTTACGCGAATTTGACTTACGCGGTTATCACTCAGTCACACCTATCGCGTAACATCGAGCTATTACTGTACATAATTTTCCACCATATAAAAAATATAAAAATACATGATAAGTAAACAAATACAAAATTGGTAGAGTCAATAATATTATTATCGTTTAATATCTGGTACACGTGCTAATCTTTTTGGCAAGTCTCCACTAAATGACAGCAATGCAGGGGTTAATAATGAATCAGTTGCTAGAAGCACCGTGTCACAGCCATAATGCCACAGCGAATTTAACAAAAGAGTGACTATCACGCGATGTGCGCTCTCTTCTCTTAATAATTCAGGCCGTAAGGAAGGCGCCACTCGAGTAACTTTTTACCGCATACGACATAACTGCGACATAAATTGTATTGTCACTTTCTTTTTTATTATAAATGTAGCAAAAGACCACACAGGTCACTTGATGGTAAGTGCCAAGACTCCCATGGACATCTTTAATCAACCTTAGATAAGTTTAAACGTGTAAAAGGGTTAAAAGTATTAGAGTGGTGCTCTGGCTTTCAGCAGTGCTTATTCGCGCTGCGGTATTCCGTGCGCAGTGGGTGGGTGCGCTGCGGTATTCTGGTTGGAAGAGTGTAATACGGGAGATATATTTATCCAAGGTATTCAAACTTCCTCCTCAGGGGAAACAGTGCATCTGTGGCCAACGTGTGACCAAGGAAAGGTTCCTACCTTATCTGGGGTGGATTACACATGTCCATGGCTGGCAGTGACCATTTAACGCCAGGTGGACTGCAACACCTTTTCTATTTTTGTATTATAAAAAAATGTATCCTACCACAAGTTGGTTATGGGTGTAGCAACTCACTCCTGTGGAGTAATCTTGAACGCCTCGGATAAGTACCTATGTCTCCCTTACCACAACCTTCAACCAGCTTCTTCATAGTTGCTACTTCTCAAGCTTGTATGTTCTGCATAAATGTATACACTGCAATGCACATTAAACTTAAATATATTTGCATTGCAAAAGAATACATCTTCATCTTATGTAATGTGCAATGTACCTACGCGATTAAAGCAACTTTGAAGCTTTTGGTATTTACTCATTATTATAATGACTGCTTACACCTTCAGATCGTAAAGATTGTTATGAAATATTAGCCACATGATAAACAAGCAAAAACATGTAATACATAATTCATGCATAAAAACCTTATTTCGTATAAATTATTGTAATTTTTGCACGTTCCATATCTAAATATGTAATTATTTTATAACCGGATGTTTTAATCCTCGCACGTAAACTACAGGTAAGTAAATACAATTGCAGTAATAACTGAGATATTAACTGGGTAATTAATACACTTTTTGTGGTTTTCCTTTTGCATTCTTCATTACATAAGATTTAAATTTAAGTTTAATTATTAAATTCTATGTACACATACCAATCAATGTAATTGTTATTACAACAGGTGACATATGTTTATATGTATTTTATACATGTATAAGTAGCGGACTAATATATATGTAGTAAAAGAAACTGCCGGCCGTGGACATTTACATGTAATACCTACCTAATAATTTCCAAATTGGATGAGAGTTCTACCTGAGATAGCCTACATATCTGTTCCTGTCCCTGAACATAAGTTGGAATGCTTCATATAAGTCTCGACTCTCCCTAACCCACAGTCTTCAAGCAAGAGTGGCATTAGTTCCTCTGGAGTAGCTCACGAAGCAGACAACGAAAAGTCCCCATACAACATAAAATTAATTTGTACTAATCGTTACTAAGTTTCTGCTGGTTTTCACATTATAAATAAATGTAACCTACAGTAATTACTATTATACATAAAGAAAGGTAATAATTAAAGGTAATAATTATATGGTAAGAGACAGTCTTCTGATTATCTACTTTACAAAAGGCCTATACTATACTGCCTATTGTTAAAACATGGAATGATCAATAGTAGGCACCTGCCTACTACCGCAAGTGTTATTTATTGTTCCATAGTAACAGTGATGTTATACAGATTACTAATGGTATCATAACCCAATAATAGAATCTTATCACAATGTGGTTTATAAAAGATACATATATTTAAAATTATTTACGCACCTACTATAAAGCTCTGTTCAACGACATAACAATATACTTACTTAACCATTGATTTTCTAAATCATGAATATTTATTTGTTTATTTTCGTTAAACTCTCTGCTTTATTTTAATATAGATTTCCCTTGTTTCGTTAGCATATTATTTGCACGAACTTCTGTCACGCAGACGAAATAAGCAAACAGATAAAAATAAGAAGGAATAAAAGACATGATGACTACTTTCGTTTAAGTATTCGAATGTACTCGAAAATCCTCAATGTCGAAGACGTGAAAATTTACAGTTCGTTATATATCAATGTAATAATTAGCATTGGATACTTATTTATTTACTGTGGCTGTACTATTAGTGGGTACCTATATTAGTAAATAAATCTCTGGTAATTTCCATTCATAACTATAAAACTCACTATTCAAACATTCAAGAAAAAATATCGTGATTTACGAGAGCGACATAACAAGATCGTTAAATACATAATTCTAACGAGTGAAAGACATCGTGCATCACGAGTACCTTACCTTATTTCAAAATAATAAACTTTAAGACAAAGTTATAAAACATCTAAACAATTAGTTATTTACCAAACCGTAACAATAGGCAATACTGCTATCGGTGTTTAATCTACGGTATTCAATAATCTTGAATAATAAGTTGTAAACGATTGTACTAAGATTACTAAGTTATATCATATAACTTAGTGATAAATGGATATAACTTACTAGCTGCGCCCCGCGGATTCATCCGCGTAAGTTTCGATGATGATATATAGCCTATAGCCTTCCTCGATAAATGGGCTATCTAACACCGAAAGAATTTTTCAAATCGGACCAGTAGTTCCTGAGATTAGCGCGTTCAAACAAACAGACAAACTCTTCAGCTTTATAATATTAGTATAGATATCCGGGTGAGCAAAGATAGCATAATGGTTGAAACTCGACCTCTCAATCGAGGGTCCCAGGTTCGAATCCCAGTAACGCACCACAGATTTTTTTTAAATTATGTACGTAATAAAAAACAATTATCACTGCTTTACGGTGAAGAAAACATCGTGAGGAAACCTACACACCTGTGAGTTCTGAAAAAGTTCTCAAAGGTGTGTGAAGTTTACCAATTCGCACTTGGCCAGCGCGGTGGACTATGGCCTAAAACTCTCAATCTTAGAGAAGACCCGTGCCCGGCAGTGCGACTGTACTACTGTATTAATACAGTCCATATCTTGAAGTAACATTTAATCTTTCTTTCATTTAATCTATTTACTCAATCAAAATTCAATTCAATTGAAATATATATTACATTTTTCAGATGTGGATGAAACTGCGGGGGTACATCTAGTTTAATATATAGCTAATACTTTAACAAAAGGTAGAAAAATTGAAAAGTTTGTTAGAATTACCTTCGTAAACTTTTGTATAATATATTTTGTTGTATATCAAAGCAAAATTTATTACTAGATATTTCATTTGGGGCCCTAGTTTATTTTTTGCCCCAGGGTCTTTGGTTATTCAACTACACTACTGAACATAACTCAATTAAATCTTAACAAATATAATTGATTAATGTAAGTACTTTATTTTGTATTTATACAATATAATGTTATTACGTATTTGCTAATTGACATTATCAGCTGCAGAAACAGAACATTTTGAATAATCTTGACATGATGTCAAAAGTGCATTGGAACATGCAATTATTTATATAAATTATTTTGTTACTTACGCAGTGTACAATTACGTGCGTTGTCAGTAATCAATCCACTGCTAAATTAGTAATCAAATATTATAGCTGCAGTGGCCTACATTTGGGATCGAAAGATCAAATAATTTTAATTGTTGGACAAACAATGACGAATAACAACAAGAGTCAGAGGATATTTAGACCCTCTAACGAATTAATAGATACAGAGTTTCAACCGATATACCGATAACGTTCGGGAATTGGATATTGTTAAGTTACATTGAGTAAGTTAAAATATACCGTAAATTTAGTATGGTTAATTAATATTTATAAATATAGCGTTTAATTAAGATAATCTTAGTGTTCTTCGTAAAGTCTCTGACAGATTGGCGTTAATACACAATCAATTAGCCCTGCACATAATGTGTTGGCATCGCATTAGATCATATGGATCGTAAATTATCCATCTGATACATTTTTATAGACTTCTAGCGAGACGTATCGTGCATCGTAAGTAGTATTTTAGAACGGGAAATTAGAGCCGATAATATAGAAAGCCATTGTAATAAGCTTAAGAACCTTAGCTGAGGAAAGGAAAAAGAAGGGGAATAATTGCGTATCGTGTCCAGAGCCCTCCGTTAGATCTAATGGCTTGAAAGATTGGTCTTTTGGCACGTCTGTGGTAAGTGGAGCGGCTATTCTATAGGCAATATTATCAGTATACGTTCAGCTAAATTTGCTTTGCTCTCAATTCTGCCGATCCCCACACGTGCGCCCGGGGTTGCAAGTTATGTTCAATGATTTTCTTATAGGTACCTATTATAGACAGGAAATACTTATTATATAATAAAAATAAAAAGCAGATTTTGCCGCTCAAACGTCTTGCAGACGTTCTGGGATTTGGCGCCTGGAGCTGCCGCATGATTCGCCCTATGGTATGGCTGGCCCTGAATTAGGCGACCACCTCAGTCATCAAATTTACATCTGTGATTGACTTCATGTGGAACACCTGTGCACTTAGTAAGAATTTATTACGTTTTCTCCCATACTTTACAATATATAATACTTATAAGGTATGTGCGGGAACTTTAACAGTGATCTTTGGATCGGATGATTATGAGAAATCGTGACAAGAGCACTGTTTCAAGAGCATTCCCATGTGAAATTGGTTACAAATGTATGGAAATGTACGGTATGTGCAGCAGTAATACCATCAGGTTGATTGCAAGCTCATTTGCTACTTCTATTCTATTTGAAGATATCTGGTATTAAGAACGGAAGTAATATTGTTGTTTAACGTTTGCTTTATTGATACATATACATTACAAAGTAAATTATTTAGTTGGTTCCAGTCCAAGAGTTCCTAATTATATTTACGGTCGGTGCTCTTTTGCTTGCAATCAGTTTATTACAGAGTGCAACTGTCAAAAACGCAACTATAAATTACTGCTCTGCAAATTCATTGTCATTTAGGAAATTATACATAGACGTTTTAGTGGTGGTAGAAACTAGGGTTGTAACGGAGGCTATCTTAGCGGAGGTGGAGGCGGATGCGGAAGTCAAGAGGTTCACCTCCGCGGATACGCAGGTTAACGGAGGCGGAAATGGAGATGAGCTTTACATAGTATAGTTCTTATAAATAGTCACATAATTACTATTCAAAATTATATTCACAAACAACAACAAAGAGGAAAATTATATTCACAAACAACAGCTTTGCGGATTTGTCGCCTTCAGTGCCGGCTGTCACTAAATAATTGTTCACTTAGCATTGAACTTGATGGCGCCGATAAGTAAGTGCGAAATATGGGACAAAAAACTTTATATTTGATGTTATATATCTATCTATATATACAATAACCATTGCCACTCCTATTTCTGCGTAATAACAGCAGTCTTAAGCGCTGCGATGTTCTTATCTGAAGAGTGTAGTATGGTAGAAACTAGACATATTTATACGAGGCGTTCTAACTCAGTCCTAAGTGGTAGTACCTATCTGTGACCGACTTCAAGTAACACTCTCATCTTATCTGGGACTGATTAGAGATGTCCGTGGGCGACAGTACCCACTTACCATCAGGTGGACTGAATGCTTCTTTGTTACTTCCATACTATTAAAAAAGAATGTAGAATCAATGTTTTTTAATAAATATGAAGCGACGCGATCAAGGGTTTATTCAGCCGATAACCTGGGGCAGTCGATATTTGCGACGTCCATAGACACGATGGGTGGATTAAAACCTCTTATACGAAATATAATGTTAAAATATTCACTTAAATATTTCAAGTGCTAAAAATCAATAATTTCTAACAGGCGCTAAGACATATACCTACTATTGCTTTTCTTCGCGATTGTTTCTGTATAGACTTTTTACTTAAAAGTGAAAAGTGAATCATTAAGTAGCCAATAAATACTATTTCACGTATGCAGTATGTACGTAACTGCAGATAGTGTGAAAATGTCTTTGAATTATGAGAATATGACGCATATAACATACTTAGCATGAATATTAGAAACAGTTGTGGGAAATGAACAAATGCTACTTGAATGCGTAAGTAGAAATTACTATTAAAAGTACATTTACTCGCAACGTAAGCTATATTCCCGTTATGGCTTACGTTACCTATAATAACATTATGAGTTAACTTAAAAACAATAAGTGTATTGATAAATAAAAATTCCAAAAAATATGTATCAAAATACAAGAATGATCTATTGACCGAGAGACCGATGCATTATCGGTCTCTACACTACAAATCTTGCAAAGAAAATTAAGGGACAGATGGTTCATAATGTGTTGTCGCCGACTTCTCGGAAATGAGAGAGACTCGATTCATATAAATATATTTTTATAGAATTATATTTGAAATGCTCACACCTTTCTTCTTGCTATGTGATATGCTTCTTTGATGCTAGTTAGGTAATAGAACACGTTTTACCATAATACTAGGTATTCGTACCTTACAAGGAAGGGAACATGGAACGCGAGCTGTCAATAGCTGTCAGTGTCAGTCGTCAGTTGGTCGTCAATTTACCAATTGCTGGAGGTATAGTTAAATAAAAAGTTCATATAACTCCAACCCGCTAGTATATTCAGAGTTCTTGGATTTTTTATCTAGTCTCATTATCATTTTTTTATATTAATATAAAAAAATCAAATGA